>SEYY01007597.1:20000-32500 GCA_009176605.1 Armadillidium nasatum
TGTGTTGGAAACTCAAGACCTCTTATGAAATCACTGATTTTATGATAGTAGTCTGGGCTAGGCAAGCAAACAGTCTGCATTTCGTCAGGTTGATGGTTGCTGCTTTTGGCATTTTGAGGAAACACTGATTTCTTTCTCATCATCAACAGAAGAATTGTCCGGAGATTCTAAAACAGGAAGTTTTTCTCCATGAAACACAAGCTAAATTTCAGAGCGTATGTTAGTTTACACAACTGCTGATTTTAGTTCATGGATATGCCTCTTGTTATTAGGAATAGCACAGAGAATTAGCAGTCGATACTATGATTGCTAGGTTCCCTCCAAACCATGGGCACTTCAAATGTCCTTTTCCATGCGGCCTCACTTTGATTTTCGGTAAGCACGTATTGCAGCAAATGTGTAATGCCCATTTTTATCATGGGCCATCAGCTGACATCCGAAATACCAGTAATACACCCTTTTTGAAGTTGAAAAAATCGAACACTTACTCTAACAAAAACAGATTCACCACAAATATATCAAAGGTTTTCTTGGTCATTTACACACTTAAGGAATATTTTTGTAATATGACAATGTATGACAATTGAATGGCCGCTGAATCTATCACAGCACAATTTACATGGAATAACTTGGTGAGACATCAACACGCAACTACTTCTGTACAATACATCATAAGAACTGAGAAAGCAACAATTTTACTGATACATACTATGGAAATGACCAATAAGACGTACTAACATCATGTTATGAGGATAAATAATGCCACTCTATTGTGCTAGCTTAGACATAAAATTTATTGATAACAATTTGTAATTTCAGAGTATTGCTGTAATTCAAAAACAAGAACCAAGATAAGATCAGTGTTATTGTATAAATTAAGTTTAGTTACATTAGTTTCCCTAATATAACTGTAATTGTACTTTTAGAAAACTACTGGAAAACCACAGATGGTGGTGAACATTGAAATCGCGCATAAAGGCGTATTCAGAAAGAGAAAACGAAAGAGATAGTTTTTAATTTAGATTTTATATTATCATAAAAGAACTTACGATAATTATTCATAATTAGAGGTAAAATGAGAAACAATATATATATATATATATATATATATATATATATATATATATATATATATATATATATATATATATATATATATATATATATATATATATATATATATATATATATTGATAAGAGAGTTCGTTACCACAGAGTGTAAACAATTTTCTCTCAATTCTTTTGTTTTACGTAAATTCAAAATTTTTTGCCTCTTTAGACCGTTAAATGAACAATTGAAATCTTCTTTCAGTTTCAGAAGCACTGCCTGAAAAGTATATATATATATATATATATATATATATATATATATATATATATATATATATATATATATATATATATATATATATATATATATATATATATATATATATATATATATATATATATATATATATATATATATATATATATATATATATATATATATATATATATATATATATATATATATATATATATATATATATATATATATATATATATATATATATATATATATATATGTACACTCACCTTAAAAAAAGAATTTTTTCAAAAGACCTCTTCTGAACTGAAGTATTTCTTGTTTAAATATTTCATGTATTCTTTTTCAAAAATTTATTGGTTCACTTTCCAAATAGCATTTATTTTGTTCTTCAACATCTCTGATATACATATATATATATATATATATATATATATATATATATATATATATATATATATATATATATATATATATATATATATATATATATATATATATATATATATATATATCAAACTTAAATCAAAACAAGACATAAATCAAAATTCTACAGATAAATATTAATGGGCTCCACAAGAAGCATTTAGAAATACTGACATTCCTCTCCAAACACAATATCGACATAGCACTGATCCAAAACAACCTAACACTCCAAAAACTTTTTTATGGATACGACTCCATATATTCCAACAACGAACCACACACTGCTAACTCTAATAAAAAAGCAATATGATGTACCACGATAGAACTATTGATACAGCAGACCTATTAAATGATCCCATTTTGAACATACAATCTTTCAAAATTTTAGCCAACAAAACCATTCATGCCATAATAAACATTTGCATCCGCCATCCCACATCAATATACTGTCCAAACAATTACAAAAAAAACTTAGCACCCATGAGCACAATCATCATCCTAGTCATAGGAGGTGACTTCAACTCCCATCGCACATCGTGGTACCAAGACTACTCAACAGACACCAGTGGAACACATTCTTGATGAGCTAGAAATATTAAACATATTAAACTACAAAAACCTACCGACCCGACTGCCCAAAAAGCTAACCAATCTCCATCAGCTCCTGACATAATCTTCTCATCAAAATCCCTCTACACAAACCTCCTGGAAAACGGAAATAGTCCTAACATCCGATCATGTCCCTATAATAATCACATACACAGTTGCTAAACAGTTATACCACAAGAAAACAACAACTTTCACAAACTACAAAATTGCAAACTGGACAAACTTTAAACACTAAATAAAAACACATTTAATCCAACAAGAAATAGCCAACCTACACTCAGTACATTCAGCCATCAACTCTTTCACCAAAACAATACACAAAGCATCCAACTAACACATTCCCAAGGCTACAGGAAGCACTACATCCCCTCTCTTACAACAGAAATCTGCAACCGGATAAAGCAAAGAAACAAGTTTCGTCAACATAGATCACACATAGCAGATATCAACATACAACTAAAGCCCCTAAATACACAAATCTCAGCATTAATCTCAGCTCACAAAACAAACAAATTCAAAGAATACCTACAAAACAGTCTAACAAACTCCAATGATAAAAGAACATGGTAAATAATCAAACAACACAACTCTCAAAACAATCCTCCAACACTAAACGAATCCTGAAAAAAAACAACAACATTTCCTTCACCTAAATTACACTGCAACACTACTCAAGCATCTCCTATAATCCTATAAACCCACACACATTAACAATAGTAAAATAAACCAACAGCCCTAAAAAGCATAGTTAGAGCACAATTCAAACCCCTCCCCCCCTTCTCTAAAAAAGACATCACCCATGGAATCAAAACACTCAAAAACTCCACAGATACAGGCCCAGATAGCATCTCAAACTTACACCTAAAACACCTAGAACCCACAGCTGCTACATACCTAACCCAAATATACAACAAATCTAACAAATACAACTTCATCCCCGCAATTTGGAAGAAGGCTATTATAACACCGAAATTAAAATCAAGGAGAGATCCATACCTCCCTTCTTCATACAGCCCGATCTCACTTCTATCCACACTATGCAAACTCCTTGAAAAACTCATATATACAAAAATGCAACCACTCATGCAAAGGCAACACTTTCAACACGGATTCAAGAAATACCACTCAACCACCACGGCCCTCACTACCATCTCTGAAAACATAATAAACGGCTTCAACAAAAAACCATCCCACAGGACCATACTCATTTCCATCGACATCAACAAAGCTTTTGATACAGTCCACAGACATAACCTCATACAAAAATCTTACACTCCCCTATACTCAATAATTACAACAACAAAAATGGAAGTCTAACTTTCTATCTGATCGCACAGCCCAAGTGTTCAACAAAAACCATCTTTCAAAAAGATTGGAACTAAGAAATGGTATCCCACAGGGAGCCATCGTATCTCCTTTGCTATATATATATATCTGTACACAGAAAACCTATCCACTCCACAAACTCCAGAAATTAAATTAATAACATATGCCGACTACATATCCATTACAATACAAAACCCTTCCATACCCACAGCCACCACACTCACTCAATCATATATCCAACAACTGGAATCATGGCTAAAACACAACAGAGTGACAGCTTCCCCTGAAAAATTCTCAATCACTCTAATTACCACCTATAGACATCAATACTCCATACACACCTATGTAAAATTAATACCCTTATTCATCTAAACAAATCACCAAAGATCCTAGGCCTCACACATGACATACACTTTACCTTCTAAAACACATTCTGAGCATAACCAACAACGCAAACTGGAAACTAAACATCATACGAACACTGTCACAAAACAACTTCAGTAACGAACTAACCACCCTCACCATAGCATACAAACAGTTCATCAGACCAACGCATAATTACGCATCCCCAGTCTGGTATTCTGGAACCTCACCTTCAAACACAGAAACTACAAAAAAATCAAAATACCGCCCTTCGAATTATCACAGGCTGCACTAAAACCATCCCAATTCAACACTCACACGAAGAAACATAAATCTTCCCTGCCATGTTCACCTACACATGATAGGCACCCAATTCTACTCCAAAACTTTAGACATTTCACACCCGTGTCACTATAACCTACAAGACAAAACAAGACACCAGCTAAAATCACCCCCTCATATTCCGCCCAATATTCAGAACCATTCCACCTCTCGCAAGCAACATATCACTAAACAAACAAATTTACACTTTCATAACACAAAATTATCTCAAAACCCGCCAACCCGGATTTCCTGAAAGCGGTGGCCCTTCTTATGAGGAAGGTCCAGGGGAAATAAAAGTAAAGTAAGTATATATATATATATATATATATATATATATATATATATATATATATATATATATATATATATATATATATATATATATATATATATATATATATATATCAGTGCTGCAAACGATGTCTAAATTTTAACGATACCTAATTTTATTGCCCAAGGAGTACTTACCAATTAATTATCCTGATTATATCAGATAGCCACATTTTAATCAAAAGTATCCCAAGTATTTCTGTTCTTCTACTACAGTTATGCTTTATGCTCGAATATTCAGTGTATAACGGTGAGCGAACAGGAAAAAAAAGAGACAAATTCAATATCATGTCACTCGTAACCTTCCATGTCTTTTGCGTCTTTGTATAATTAGTTTATTTCTAGATTCACTTTTGTTTCAATGACAGGCTTTATTATAGCTTGATATACCTCCTTATATGCGATGTTTTAATACCACAGTGTTTGTTGCTCTGCTTCTTATTGTAAACTTTGGGATTAAAAGGTAAAATGAGATATAACTTTGAAGAGTTATTCAAGAAAATGAAATCAATATTTTTAATTTTATAGTCACGAATTTCTATAAGAGAAACAGTTTATTGTTCCAAAAATAGGAAGTTTACTTTCAATGTTTGAGATGTATTTTGTCTGAATATTTTGGACAGATTTAATAAAATTTACAAATTTTTTTCTTTTTCAAATTCATGATTTTTCCGGCAAGAGGTTTTTGAACCAATTATGGGTAATTTTGTGGGGCTAATTCCAAAAGTTTTGTCTGCTTTTGCGTATCACATCACGTTCGTGAGATATGATACCCCTCATATATTCTGAAAGTTTCAAAATTTGTTACGCAGTTGAAAGTGGTTTGAGAGTTACCGAAGTGATGTTATGGAATATGCAAGAGTCAAATCACATTAACATTTCACCTTTATTGAATATCACTGTTTATTTATTTTATAAATTACAAAACAGAACTATATAAAAATGATTAATCCGAACAATACAGGTTAATTGTTTCCTATAAAGAGTTCAAAATGGCCATAACAATAAAGTGCAATACATTAAATGATTAAGAGGTAAATGTTTTCCGCCAAGACATTCATTTGTGTGAATCATGAGGAATATCTCTCATAAGGCTCCAGTAATAGTTAGCCATTATATTACAGTCCCATTCACCTTGATACCTTTCTTCTATTATTCTTTTGTCCTGATGAAAACGCTTTAACTCAAAACTGAAATCGTCCAGATTTTCTTGAAACTTTCCCAGGTGGTTATGTAAGTAATGCAATTTAATATTCATATAGCATGCCATTAACTGAAAATTGGGAAAGAGCTCTTTCGCTATGTACTTATAATTGTGCGACTTCCTGTTCCCTAGAAAGTTTTTCACAACATTGCTAAATGCTCTTCAGGTTCCTGTCTCAATATGATATAATAATGTAACAATTGTGATCATATAATAGCCTTCTGATTTGTGGTCCATCGAATGTTTATGCTTTTTTCTTTTCTACACTAAGAACAGAAAAGCATTTATAGTTGAAATATTGTCCAGTGTGATTGAAAGCTTTCACAAATTGCTTCAATGTACCAAGCTTGATAGGAAGTGGTAGCAGGATGATTTTATTCCGATCAAGAAATTAATGATGTTCTATTGTCCTGGTGTTGTATTGACTCTTATTGGAAATGAATCTTTAACCTATGCTATTCATTTGCTCTACTATCCCAGTAACGGAGATATCAGGAGGATTTCCTTGTATTCGCTTTGTTGTCCTAAAAAAAACGTTTGTCATTTTAAAATCATCAAAGATTACCCAAGCATCTTTGTATTTCAACTTTTCCAGGACAACCTTTATGTTTCTATATTCCTCTTTAATTAAGGGATACTAAGCTGATTATAGAAATCGATCCAAATTTGTTCCCATTTTACAGTAAAACACATTTCAAACTTCTTTTTGAACTATCAATAAATAGTCTCCATTCATCAGATACATATTTTGTTAATCTCGCTTCCAGAAGAGGTCTGACAACATCATTACAGGAAACGTTTCATCTTACGTGAAGAACTTTCGCAGCTTTTCCTCTTTATTGAGATAAAACGGAACACTATTACCATGAGTTAGAAGACATTTTTCTTTGAGCCTTCAAGCAAGCTAACAACTCGGAAGATTGTTTAGGAAAGCACATGTCTCGAATTAAATCGTTTAATTCACAATGATTAAACAATGAGGTTTGTCCTAAGGTCGATTCATTTGAATGAAATTCAGCATCACATTATTCATCTATATCTGAGAAATTATGCGATGATGATTTTGACATTCTATCATCACCTATGGATGATGATAGAATGTCAGAATTATAAAAATGATTGTTACTTCTTATTTGTTAATATCAAGGGATTCAATTGTAAAAGCAAACACTTTATGAAATATCCCAATCTTGATCTCCATTAGATCTGTTCCTTCTTCAGATGACCCACCAGTACCAATATTTACAGAACAGAGTAAATATATTTACAGAACTGAGTAAATATATTTACAGAACTGAGTAAATATATTTACTCTATTCTATAAATATTGGTTCTGGTGGGTCATCTGAATGAGGGACAGATCTAATGGAGGAATCAAGATTGGGATATTTCATAAAGTGTTTGCTTTTACTATTGAATCCCTTGATATTAACAAATAAGAAGTAGCAATCATTTTTATAGTTTTGTTTCTCCCTCCAAACCATAGGAATACCAAACTTCATCTTGGGATTCTCAATGTCTTTACACATGTTTTGCAAACCTTATATGGATCCTAAACTTTGTCTTTGTCTCCTAAAGGCATCATGAAAAAAGCATGGTATGCTTCTTTAAGAAAGGGTTTGATATTACGCCTTTCTTGGGATAAAGTAAAATAGCCTCAGATAAAGCAAAATATATCAGAATCGTTATTGCATTTTCTTCGTTTTGTAAGTAAGTGTGTACACATTTTTCTATATGCAAGTTGAAACCAAACCACAAGCTACTCTTGTTTTAGAATTGAAGAAAAAGCAACAGTAATCTAGACAGATTACAATATTTGGCATTTCTAAAACTTATTATGACTCAAATTATAATTTGACTGACGCGAAATAAACGTAAGATAAAATCTAATCTGGACCACTCTGAAGTTACATCTTGTAAATATATATATATATATATATATATATATATATATATATATATATATATATATATATATATATATATATATATATATATATATATATATATATATATATATATATATATATATAATAATATAAATATAAAATAAAAAAAAAATAAAATAAAATATATAAATATATATATATATATATATATATATATATATATATATATATATATATATATATATATATATATATATATATATATATATATATATATATATATATATATATATATATATATATATATATATAAATAAATGGATGGCCGAATCCGCTTTCGCGCGTATTTGAATCCGGTTTCGAAGATTTTTTCATGGATTCGAATTGGGAACCGGTTTCGAGAAATTACACATCGTGCTCTATTAAAATTTGAGGGGGATTCTGAATTAGGGATCGGATTGGGATTCAAAAATTCAAAAAAGACCTCGATTCGGATTTATTTTGGTTTCGAAAAATTCAAAATTGAATCAGTTCGGAATTGTAGGTTTCGTATTTGGATTCGGACTCGAATGCTGCCACATTCACCCATTACTATTATATATATATATATATATATATATATATATATATATATATATATATATATATATATATATATATATATATATATATATATATATATATATATATACATGGGTTATACAACCACTTTTTACATTAACACGTGATATTCTTGTATCAACTTTGTTTAATTAATTAAATATTTTTCAAAAATTGTGTATTGATATATTGAGAGCTTAATAATATCACGTGGGACGGTATTTGATTTAGTATTACTAAACGTACCTTGTATTTGCAATATTTTGCTTCGTCTCATTTGCTCCTGAAAGTGGAAATGGGAAATTATTCACCATGAAGTCTCCAGCTGAAGTCTGAATATATATATATATATATATATATATATATATATATTATATATATATATATATATATATATATATATATATATATATATATATATATATATAAAAGTATAAGCCACATAACCCGTGGATATATATATATATATATATATATATATATATATATATATATATATATATATATATATATATATATATATATATATATATATATATATATATATATATATATATATATATATATATTTTAAAGCCAAAAGACAAAATCTAATAAGAATTTATTTATAATACCGGAAAATTTCAGCTTTTTTTAACATGCCAAATATCGACACAGAAAAAATTAATTTGTCATTCTTCAACTTTCTATAAAATTGTAACAAATTAAGGTGTCAAAATTGGTATGTAAGAATTATTTTCTAATTAGAGTCTAGACCGAAATTCCTCTCGATCTTTTTTGACAAATTTCAAATATAATTTTTATAAAAAGTTGAATTGATTCGAAGGAAAACATGAAAAAGGTTCAACAAAAGTTAACTTAATCTACGGAATTAATGTTACATTTTAATTTAAAATTGGACATGGATGAATAAGACAATTCTTCCTTTTTTTTCATCATTATCAAAAGGGAAAATATATATTTTATTACTGAATTCCCAATTCAAACCTGTGCAAAAGATCTTCAATTTGAACTTAGTAAAAAAAATCAAAATTATAAATAAGGAAAGGTAGATTTCAAAGCAGTAAAGGGAAATAAATGAATTACTTAGAAAGTAGTTGGAACTTATTCTATAATCTAAATAATTACAGTTCAAACAACCAGCAAAGCAATTTTAATAAAACACTTTCAGTCGTAATAAGATTTTCCATAGGCGTAATAAATAATAAAAAAAGCCCCCCAAAATATAAAAAAGTACGTTACTAATAGGTTTGGAAAGGTGACATATTATTACTTACGTACAAAGTACAAGGAGGTGTTCGAAAATCATCCCAAAATTTTCTCTTAATGAAACAACATTCCAATTGTTTTTGAAGTCGAGACCTTTCAATTTTATCAATAACATATTCTTCCCTGAAAAAAAATATACATGCAACATTTTTTCATATATATATATATATATATATATATATATATATATATATATATATATATATATATATATATATATATATATATATATATATATATATATATATATATATATATATATATATATATATATATATATATATGTTGGGTGAAGGATTTTGATAGGGAATGTGCCTCGAAGGGATTAAAGGTAAACTCAACAAAGAGTAAAGTGATGAGGATTGGGGGCAGGGATGAGGAAGCTAGAGGGGAGGAATGAGAGGGTGTCGAGGTGGGAGGTGAGAAATTTGAGGAGGTAGAAGAGTTTAAATATCTGGGAATGTTAGTGGTGGGAAAAGGAGGGATGGATGGGGAAATAAGAATTGAATGACAGAGGGAATGAAAGTGATGGGGGGACTGAGAGAAGTTTGAAAGAAGGGAAGAATATCAAAGGAAATTAAGGTAAGAATGTTTGAGAGTATGCGTCTACCATCTGCAATGTATGGGTGTGAGACATGGGGGATGAATGCTCAGATTAGGAAAAGATTAGAAGTTTTTGAGATGAAAGGATTAAGGGCTATATGTGGGTTAAGGAGGGTAGATAGAATCAGAAACGAAGGAATAAGGGAGATGTGTGGATGGAAGAGGGAATTGGTGAGCAGAGCGGAAAAGGGTGTATTAAGATGGTTTCGGCATATGTGTAGAATGAATGAGAATAGGATTGTGAGTAGAGTGATGAGATCCGAGATAGAGGGAGGAAGGGGGAGGGGAAGGCCGAGGTGGAGGTAGATGGAAGGGGT
This sequence comes from Armadillidium nasatum, assembly GCA_009176605.1. NCBI lineage: Eukaryota > Metazoa > Arthropoda > Malacostraca > Isopoda > Armadillidiidae > Armadillidium > Armadillidium nasatum. The sequence goes on from SEYY01007597.1 coordinate 30,570, forward strand.
GAGGGAGATATTGGGGGGAAGAGGTTTGAATGTGGACGAAGGTAGGAGAGTCGCGGAGGACAGAGTGAGATGGAGGGCAGTGGTGAGAGGAGAGAGGAGCTAGATAGTGGATATATATATATATATATATATATATATATATATATATATATATATATATATATATATATATATATATATATATATATATATATATATATATATATATATATATATATATATATATATATATATATATGCCGCAGGAATGCTGCCTTCAGGGACCTCCGTCGTCTTCAAACTACGGAAACTCACTCAACTAATATTTCATTCCGAAATCGTGTAAAATCTATTCTTCGAGAAACCTAAAACTCTTTTCTCCTCGTAAATGAAGTAATCTTTCTGGTTCCTCTTCCTCCCTCCCTTTATGGCATTTTGCAAAAAATGTCAATTCTAACTTTGATTCTTCCTCTTCCCCTCTTCTAGTTTCTTCAGGCGGCACAACTGCCGTTTTGCCTTCCTCTAAAGCTGAACACTTCGCTCAATCTTTTGCCTCTAACTCTACCTTAAAAGATTCCGGAGATGTTACTCCTCCTTCAACCCCCTCCAACTTATTTATGCTTAATATTGTAATTTCTTCTAAAGATGTCATTCCTGCTCTCTCTGAGCTTGACACTAAGAAGGTGTATGGTCCAGATGGTATTCCACTGAGGTTCTCAAATCTTGTGCTTCTGAGCTTGTACCCTGCCTTGGTAAACTATTTCTTTTATATCTTTCTACTTCAACCTTCCCTTTTTGGTGGAAACATGCGCTCATTCAACCTATGCCGAAGAAAGGTGGACCTTTCTCAACAATTTAACTATTGTCCTATTTCTCTAACCCTCTAACTATCGTCCTATTTCTTTAACCTCCGTTCTTTTAAAGTTTTCGAATCTATCCTTAACATGAATTTTTGGAAACAAGAACAACTCTTCCAATCTTATCTCTGATCGCCAGTAAGATTTTCGTAAAGAACGTTCTATTGGTGATCTTCTTTCCCTTCTTTCTGATTCTAGGTCCTCCGCCCTTCGGTGTTTCGGTGAATCTTTTGCTGTGGCTCTAAAACATATCGAAAGCCTTCGATAAAGTCTGGCACAAAGGTTTAACTTCCAAACTCCCCTCTTTCGAAATTTATCCTTCTCTCTGTGACCTACTCTGTAATTTTCTTTCTGGTCATACTATAGCAGCTGTTGTAGACGGCCACAGTTGTTCCTTTAAATCTATAAATAGTGGTCTTCCTCAAGGATCTGTCCTATACCCAACTCTCTTTCTACTTTTCATTAATGACCTTCTCTCCATGACTTCATAACCAATCACTCCTATGTTGATTATTTCACTTTTCATTACTCCTTTCGCTTTCAATAATTGTCGCAAGAAAGGTGGCCTGGGACAACTCACCTCTGATCTATCTCGTATTTCAAATTGAGGCAGAGAAAACATGGTCATTTTCAATGCCTCAAAAACTCAATTCTTTCATCTCTCCACTCGACACAATCTTCCACACAACTATGATATCTTCTATGAAAACACACATCTCAAACCTTCAACTGTTCTTAATATTATCGATGCATCTTTTTCTCGTGATCTTTCTTGGAAAGATCACATTACTTCTCTTTCTAAACAAGCTTCTAAGAGGTTGGGTGTTCTGAGGCGCCTTCAGAATTACTTCACGCTACTCCAGTTGCTTGCTCTGTATAGGGGTGTTGTTCGTCCCTGTATGGAGTACGCCTCACACATTTGGAGTGGTTCCACACATACAGCTCTTCTTGAAAAGGTGGATTCTAGGGCTTTTCGTCTTATCAACTCTTCCGCTCTTACTAACTCTCTCCAATCTCTTTCTGCCCGTCGAATTGTTGCGTCACTCTCTCTATACTATCGCTATTACAACGGACATTGCTCTTCTGAACTCTCAT
>SEYY01007597.1:37500-63363 GCA_009176605.1 Armadillidium nasatum
CATACCTTTTTCTCCGATAAATGTTTTTTCTCTCGAGAATCTTACATTAAAGGACATAATGAAAAAAGAGGTTTAGTTCCAAAGTAATGTCTCAAATAAGAGGACAAGTGAGTAAGAAACTTAGGAACAGTTTAATATCATCCAAAAATGGGTGAAGCTAGAGGCTTCCAGATGTGTGAACAGTTCTCGATAAAATGGTGTAATTGACCTTTTTACACTTGGAGAAATTGCAGGATGAAAAAAAGTTCTCGAACCATAAACAGAACTTCTAGCTTCTTGAGATCTCATATCAAAGACAATTTTTTGTTACGACCAAGATAATTTAATTTATCAACAGGTAACGGTAAAGAAGTCGGAAGAGATAAAAAATTTGGGAGGCGTATTTAATTAAGAGGGATATATGAAGAAGTTGAATTGTTGTATCAGTGCAAGAGTTGAAGTGCACTAGGTAAACTAGACTACCCTGCCGGGAAATACCATACAGCTCAGCCATAATTGAATCTAAGAGCTTAGAGTAAGAAGTAATTCTAAGGGGAGGGTCCAATTTCAAAAAATTTTAATTTTCGACAGAATACCCTTAAATTTTTAGGGTATATGTCTTTTTTCCCGCTGAAAAAAAATTGATTTCTAACGTTTTTCTGAACCTATAACGGTTTAAAAGTTGTTTTTTGAAAATTTTCCCCCTTTTCAAATGAATAGTGAGGAAAAACCATTGGTCAGAATGACCTGAAAATTTCAATCTATTTTTATAAATGTATTAGCTACAAAAGCTTTTAACAGAGTTTTGTTCTCTGCTATATAGTGAAAAGGTATATTCCCTTTTCCTACCAACTATTGAAAAAAAAAATCATTTTGAATAATTTATCCTTCCGGAGAAAAAAATTTATAAAAAAAAAAAAAACTACGGGTAAGAAATTTCTCATTTTTCAATATATCATTCAATACTATTTGTTGGTTTCGAGATATAGCCTCTCAAATTTGGCCAAATTTTAAAGAAATTTCAAAATTTCCAAAGTTTGAAAGGCTATACCTCGAAGAGAACAAATAGCATTTAATAATGTATTGAGAGAAAGTTGTAGCCTTATCACTCCTCTATGCGTCCACCAAAAATCAAAAATTCCGTATGTATGGTTTATTTGATTTTTTTTTTTTTTTTTTTTTTTTTTTTTTTTTTTTTTTTTTTTTTTTTTTTTTGTCCAGAAAGGTAAAATTTTCCAAAAATTTTTTTCAAAAAAAAAAAAAAAAAAAAATTCAAGTGCTTATAGCTTTTTTCTAAAGCTGATATGAAAAATCGTATCCTACAGTTTCTTATAAATGGGGGTAAGAATATTCATTTCAATTTCTAGTCATTTTGACCAATGGTTTGGCCCCACTATTTCTTTTTTTAAGTTTGGCTCCAAATAATTTCAAACCATTATAGACTCAACGTCAGAAATAGACTTTTTTTCAGCGGGAAAAAGAATATACACTGAAAATTTCAAGCTAATCGGTCAAAAACTAAAAAAACTTTTTTTGAAATTGGGGAAGATTTGAAATGAGCGGAAGAACGAAAGTTGAACTATTGACATAAGAATGAATACATATGGAAGAAAAGGTGAAGAGTTCCTCAATAAAAATTTGAGAAAGAATACAGAAAAAAACAGAACCCTGAGGAATTGAGAGGGAAAGGAGAATAAGTAGCTCAACAAGTAACGCGAAATAAAACAATATGAAATAAAAATTAGACATGGGTGAACAAAGAGAAAGAGGAAATTCGAAGGTGAGAGCTTGAAAGCCAGCGGTGAATGACAGACGAAGTCACAAGCGTTAGATTTGTCAAGAGTCACCACACAGAACTTCTATAATACCCTGATCGTCTTAGAGATGATCCCAATATTCAAGACGTTTCCTTACATTCTAATCGTTTTCTTTATACTTTTAAACTCTTTTCACCTCTGGGTTCCTTCAATCACCTTTTTTATGTGTTATCTTCAATCTCTTTAGTCTTCTGTAAGAAAGACCTTACCTATTGTGAAGAAACCTTTTTTTGCTTTTTTGGTGCCGCAAACTGGTTGAACTTGCTGTCGTATTTCTTTGATGTTGTGTAGAATGATTATTGCTTCTGTGGAAGAAGTTCCTCGGAGTGCCCGGAGGGCATAACCAAGGTGATTCTCTCTTGCACGTAGGGGTACATTCCATACTATTTTCCTTCGACTAAACATTAGGAATTCGCCGGATCAATGCTGTCTTCGGAAAATACCATCGTTTTTAAATTCTAGATAAACATTCAACTTATAGTTCTTCCCTGAATCATGCAAAATCTGGATTTTGTAATACTAAATACTTATTTTCCCTTTAGAAAATGCAATAACCTTTCTGGTTTCTCTTCCTCGTGTCCTTTCTGGCATTTTGAGAAAAAAATGTCAACTCTAACTGCACCTTCCTCTTTCCTTCCTCTAGTATCTACTGACGGAACAATTGCAATTTTGCATTCTATTAAAATTGAAATATTCTCTCAAACCTTTGTCTCTAATTCCACCCAAGACTGTTCTGAAGCCATTCCTCCTTCTCCAATTCATTTAAGGCTACGAGTAAAGTTGCAATTTTATTTAAAGATGTTATTCCTTCTCCCTCTGAGATTAATATTAAGAATGTATATGTTCCTGATGGTATCCCTCCTGTGGTTTTCAAAATTCGTGTTTATGAACTTGCACCTTGCCTTGTTAAACTGTTTCTTCTCTGTCTTTCCACTTCGACTTCCATCCTGCTGGAACGTGAGCTCATTTAGCCTGTACCGAAAAAGGGGAACTCTTCTCAAATCTTTAACTACTTCCCAGTTTCTTTAACTTACTTTCTTCCTAATGTTTTTGAATCTACCATTAACAAGAAGACTTAGGAATATCTCAATTCTTTTAAATCTTGTTTCGGATCGCCAGTATGATTTTCCTATAGAGCACTCTAATGGTGACCTTCTTTATCTTCTTTCTGACTCTTAATACTCTACTCTTCCGAATTTCAGTGAAGTCTTTGTTAGAGTCTGTCGCAAATATATATATATATATATATATATATATATATATATATATATATATATATATATATATATATATATATATATATATATATATATATATATATATATATATATATATATATATATATATATATATATATATATATATATATATATATATATATATATATATATATATATATATATATATATATATATATATATATATATATATATATATATATATATATATATATATATATATATATATATATATATATATATATATATATATATATATATATATATATATATATATATATATATATATATATATATATATATATATATATATATATATATATATATATATATATATATATGATGAAAATTAAGGGCCAACGCAAAAGTGAACATATTTTATTTGAACGTTTCTAATCACAGGGATTCATCTTCAACTAAAAAGAAATTAAAAACAAAAAATTAATGCACAAAAATTAAAATATAAAAAAAAATAACGAAAGAACAAAAATATTAAGTAAAAACGCATCACAACTCATGAGAATATCCTAACGGCAAAACAGAATGGAAAACGGAAATTAAGTAGCAGGAAAAATTTTAAAAGGTTGTTTTGGTGAGAAAACAAATAAATATTTTAATAGTTTAATTTCTGTTGCATTAATTTTTTGTTTTTATTTTTGTTTTTAATTTCATTTTAGCTGAAGATGAATCCCTGTGATTCGAAACGTTCAAATAAAATATGTTCGCCTTAATTTTCATCATTATAATAAGATTCCCTGGAAATAAATCACTAGCCAAATATATATATATATATATATATATATATATATATATATATATATATATATATATATATATATATATATATATATATATATATATATATATATATATATATATATATATATATATATATATATATATATATATATATATATATATATATATATATATATATATATATATATATATATATATATATATATATATATATATATATATATATATATATATATATATATATATGCAATATATTGCAACTATTAAAGTCTGCTATACCGCCGGAATTCGAACCCTGGTCTCTTGGATCGTGAAGCAAGAGTGTTATCCCCTGTGCCAAGACGGTACAAAATGAGATCACGCTGGGAAGTCTCATGAAATACTATCATGCTAAACTCCCAATGGATCCCACCGGAATATATATATATATATATATATATATATATATATATATATATATATATATATATATATATATATATATATATATATATATATATATATATATATATATTAAAAATTTAAAATTTATACTTTGTGAAATTTAATATAGTGTATAAAATGAGAGTTTAGTTAAAAATATATTCAAGCGATCGCCTTGAAATTTTAAGCCATCTCAAAATCTGTCCCTAGCAATATAAAATTATTATCGTGTAACAAACCTTTTTGCTAAAGCTTCTTTTAACGCTTTCAATTTTGCTTGATTTAAGGAAAATTCTTCAAGGTGAATTCGATTATCGGTTTCCAAGTTTTCATTTTCTTTCAGAAATTCTTCTACCTATGTGTGTATATATATATATATATATATATATATATATATATATATATATATATATATATATATATATATATATATATATATATATATATATATATATATATATATATATATATATATATATATATATATATATATATATATATATATATATATATATATATATATATATATATATATATATATATATATATATATATATATATATATATATATATATTATATATATATATATACTTGTGTCTACTCTTATTCCAATGCACTGGGTCCAGCTCCATGGTTTCGAGTTGAATCGTATCTTTTTTTAATTTAATTTTTTATAAACAGTTCACATCTAAAAGGCACTGAACTATCCGAGAATAAAAACTTTCATAGATAGTTTCTACCTATCATTCACTTGAGTTATCGAACCGGCATTCTGAAGCACGTGAGTCAATCGTTCTACTATTAGGCGACGGTAGACAGCATGTTATTTTTCATTTAGCTCAGTGGATCTAGAGTTTAACATATAGTAACATCCTGGAACCTGGAAAACGGGCACTTTAGAGCTCCGGAGCACTCTTTAAGAACTCCAGAGCTTGTAGCCTAAAGCTGGTTCGTTCACACTGCAATCACAGAGAGACTTCAAAGCCTCCAACTATCCCTTGCATGAACATTGATAAGAATTGTCAAATCATAAATTGTTCATAAGAACAAATTGAGAAAAAACTACAAAACGGAAAAGTTGATGAATACTATTTTCCTGATCAATTTATTTTTCAAATTGAAAACAGTCAAATGAAATATAAAAAGTCTTGAGAAATTTGTTAAATAAGATATCAAATTCCGAGATACATTTCCAATTTCTGTAAAGTCAAATGTTTTATAACTGCTCGTAGGTTGCCTGCAATGATATATGGTTGAGAGACTTGGAACCTAGACAAAATTTTAAAGCTTAAAGACTCGAAGAAGTTAGTAATGTCTGTGGAGTTACATGTTATATATGCTATACAGAATAGATAAATTTAGTAGTAGATTGGTAAAAGAGCCTAATCTACAATGCTGAAATTTTTGATGATTCCAAATCAGAGTGACTCTGAAGCGAATAACGTTGTACCGCACAAACGGACAACAACCGAATTTGGCTGAAAACTGATGATAGTGTAGAGTTGGTTGGGAAAAACTTTTTGAAATTTTTCCCAGTTTTTCCAGGGAAAAACTTTTTTAAATTTTGAAATTTTAAAAACTCTGTACTGTGTATAAGTTTGCCATCTTGTCATGTCATATTATAATTTTATTGTTTAATCACCTAAAAATAATAATAGCTTAATATAATAATATTAGAATTTTATTTCTTTTTCAGCTAATATTCACTATCTAATTCAATGTAGCAGACTAGCAGTAAACTAAATACCCCCAGTATCATAATAGTATCCAGATTTGATAAGTAAAAGTTGCTCCAATTTTATATTTGAGGTTTTTCCAAGTTTTCCCTGTTTTTTCCAGTATTACTGACAACTTATTTTCCAGTCTTTCCAAACGTTTTTTTCCCGGGGAAAACAAGGGTGGTAAAAACTACCAATGATAACCTTGTGATGGAGACTATGCAAATGAAAAGAGTTGGGTTTACTACTGGAGCGCTCTGGTATTTGACTATCAATTAAGAATAAGACGAGAGATCTGGAGGAGGGATGGTCACACTCAACAACGTATAATTAGGGATGAAGAACGCGAATGATCCGGAAAATAATCAAAAATGAAGACTATTTGGCGAAAATTTCCGGGGCGGCATACCAACCCCATATGATGATGGCGGAGACGTGAATAAGGGGTTATTTTATGAAACCTGGAAGCTGCTATTTTTCGCCTCTCGGAGAATTCTTTTGTTTGTACCGATTTTGGAAAGCTTATATATATATATATATATATATATATATATATATATATATATATATATATATATATATATATATATATATATATATATATATATATATATATATATATATATATATATATATATATATATATATATATATATATATATATATAATATATAATATTATATTTTAAAATTAACTTCTATTGATTAAATAAATAAAAAATTAACTAACTATAATATGTGAAATAATAATAATAATAATAATAATAATAATAGGAATAATAATAATAATAATAATAATAATAATAATAATAATAATAATACAATAATAATAATAATAATAATAATAATAATAATAATAATAATAATAATAATAATAATAATAATAATAATAATAATAATAATAATAATAATAATAATAATAATAAGAATAATAATAATAATAATAATAATAATAATAATAATAATAATAATAATAATAATAATAATAATAAAACTTACTTTACTTTGAAAAAATTCCAAAGACTTGTCCATAATTTCGATAATTTTGCCTCGGTTCAACTTTAAATTCCGTTTCCTTTATTCTTTCGTTGTCATAAAATTGAACTGAAATTTTTTCTTCTTGTATCTGAACATCATCACCATGGCAACGCAAATTAGAAACGTGTCAACATATATATATATATATATATATATATATATATATATATATATATATATATATATATATATATATATATATATATATATATATATATATATATATATATATATATATATATATATATATAGACAAAAAGAACACTATAACCGTGTTTTGTTTTATACAATTAAAACCCCACAGGAAAATTAAAACACAAATTTTTAAAAAAGAGCGAGGCTTTCGAAGGAACAACCGTCCTTCAGGCTCTTTGAGCCTGAAAGAGGAAGGACGGTTGTTCCTTCGAAAGCCTCGCTCTTTTTAAAAATTTGTGTTTTAATTTTCCTGTGGGGTTTTAATTGTATATATATATATATATATATATATATATATATATATATATATATATATATATATATATATATATATATATATATATATATATATATATATATATATATATATATGTTAAGAAGCTTTCTGAGCTTTGATATTTGGAAAATATCGATATTCGAAAATATCGATATATCGAAACATAGATATTTCAATTCAAATTTTTTGACATTTGTGTTATTATTATTAAGTTTTCATTTCATGTATGCCTATTATTCTAATTATTTTTATAATTATTATTATTTAGTTTTCTAGCGTACTTAGTTCGACTTATCATAGCCTGAACTACCGAAGTTGCCGTAAAATATAGGCCTAACCTATACAAGAACGTTGCAATGAGATACAGGCCTACTGCCGTATTACACAACACAAAACATAATATATATATATATATATATATATATATATATATATATATATATATATATATATATATATATATATATATATATATATATATATATATATATATATATATATATATATATATATATATATATATATATATATATATATATATATATATATATATATATATATATATATATATATATATATATATATATATATATATATATATATATATATATATATATATATATATATATATATTATATATATATATATATATATATATATATATATATTATTATTTTTGTCTCCTCCGGTGGGCAAAGGCCAGAGGCCTACCAAATTCCACCGGAGTTGGGAAAGATCTATTATCATGGTCGATGGTGGCCGACGTGTCCAGACACACGGCGTTTGAAAGTATGCAAGTCAAAGGAAGTTGGGAAAATAAATGAAGGGAGTATGTTCCAGACTTTACCAGTAGAGTATATGTAAGACTGAGCATAGCGGTTAAGTCTGGGGTCGGAGAGTTGGACAGAGAAATGATGAGAATGTGAAGAAAGGCGTGTCGCACGAGTTCTTCTCAATGGAGGAGGTATGCAACGAGAGAGTTCAGAAGAGCAATGTCCGTTGTAATAGCGATAGTAAAGAGAGAGTGACGCAACAATTCGACGGGCAGAAAGAGATTGAAGAGAGTTAGTAAGAGCAAGAGAGTTGATTGTGTCGAGTGGAGAGATGGAGGAACTGAGTTTTTGAGGCATTGAAAACAACCATGTTTTCTCTGCCCCAATTTGAAAAACGAGAAAGATCAGAGGTTAGTTGTTCCAAGGCTACCCTTCTCGAGTCTATCAACTGCTGTTGGGTGGGACGTTTTTCAAAATGGAAGGAATAATGAAGGGTGGAGTCATCAGCATAGGAGTGGATAGGAGATGAGGTGATAGAGAGAAGGTCATTAATGAAGAGTAGAAAAAGTGTTGGTGATAGTACAGAACCCTGAGGAACACCACTATTAATAGATTTAAAGGATGAACGGTGGCCGTCTACAACAGCTGCTATAGAACGACCGGAAAGGAAATTCAGAGAGAAGGTCACAGAGAGAAGGATAGATACCGAAAGAGGGAAGTTTAGAAATCAAAGCTTTGTGCCAGACTCTATCGAAAGCTTTCGATATGTCCAGCGCGACAGCAAAAGGTTCACCGAAATGCCGAAGAGCGGAGGACCAAGATTCAGAGAGAAGGGAAAGAAGATCACCTGTAGAGCTTTTCTTACGAAAAGCCATACTGGCGATCAGAGATAAGATTAGAAGAATTGAGATGCTTCCAAATCTTCCTGTTAAGGATAGATTCGAAAACTTTAGAGAGAACGGAGGTCAAAGAAATAGGACGGTAGTTGGAGGGTTGAGAGGGGTCCCCCTTCTTCGGCACAGGTTGAATGAGCGCACGTTTCCAGCAAGAAGGGAAGGTTGAAGTAAAAGACAAAGACGAAATAGTTTACCAAGGCAGGGTGCAAGCTCGGAAGCACAAGTTTTGAGAACCACAGGAGGAATACCATCGGGACCGTACGCCTTCTTAGTATTAAGCTCAGAGAGAGCAGAAATGACATCTTTAGAAGAAATTCTAATTTTAGGCATAATTGAGTTAGAGGGGGTTGAAGGAGGAGGAATAGCTCCGGAATCGTCTAAGGTTGAATTTGAGGCAAAAGTTTGAACAAAGAGTTCAGCTTTAGAAGAAGGTAAAACAGCAGTTGTGCCGTCGGAAGATATTAAAGGAGGGAAAGAGGAAGAAGCAAAGTTAGAGTTGACATTTTTTGCAAAATGCCAGAAAGAACGTGAAGAAGAGGAACCAGAAAGATTATTGCATTTTCTACGGAGAAAGGAGTTTTTTAGTGTAACGAAGGATAGATTTTGCACGATTCCGGGATGAAATATAAGTAGCGTGAGTTTCTGGAGTTTGAAGACGACGGTAATCCCTGAAGGCAGATCCCTGTGGCGTTTAGCACGAGAGGAAGCAGAGTTAAACCAAGGTTTGTTAGGTTTAGTAGAAGGGAAAGAATATGGAATGTATGCCTCCATGCCAGAGAGAATCACCTCGGTTATTCGTTCTGCACACTCCGAGGGACCCTTCCCACGGAAGCAATAATCATTCCACGGAAAATCAAAGAAGTACGACCGCAAGTCCGACCAGCTTGCGGCACCGAAGTGCCACAAGCGTTTCCTTTCCGTAGAAGGGTGTCTTTCCTGCGGAAGACTTGAAGAGATAGAAGAGGATACAGAGATAAGAAGATGATCGGAGGAACCCAAAGAAGGAAAGAGTTTAACAGTATAAGGAGAAGGATTAGAAGTTAGGAAAAGGTCTAGAACGTTGGGTTCATCTCCAAGACGATCAGGGATACGAGTAGGGAGCTGCACCAACTGCTCAAGGTCGTTTTGGATAGCGAAATGGAAGGCACGTTCACCAGCTGTATCATGAGAACTAGAAGAAAGCCATTGGTGGTGGTGAACATTGAAATCACCTAATATGATGATTTCAGAGAAAGGAGAAGAAGAGAGAATGTGCTCTATTTTGGAGTTTAAATAGTCGAAGAATTTAGCATAGTCAGTAGAATTATAAATAAACTGAGCAAATGAATTTAGTCGTAGAGTGGCAAGAGAGCCTAAGCCATAAGGTGGAAAATTCGGAAGACTCCAAATTAGAGACACGAGAACAAACGACATCGTTGCGCACATATGCACAACAACCGCCTTTAGCTGAAAATTGAGGATAGAGACAGTAGGAGGAAACAGAATAGGGTTTGCTATCAGAACGCTCAAACATCTGAGTTTCGGTCAAGAATAAGAGGTGAGGTCTAGAAGAAGAGAGGTGATGTTCAACAAAGTGGAAATTAGAGTACAGACCGCGAATGTTGCAGAAATTAATGAAAAAAATAGACCGTGCATCAGGACAAGCCGGAGGCCGAGTCTTGGTGGCACCAACCCCATCACCGGAGGCCACCAACTCCCAAGTGGTGATGGGGAAGGGGTGGACGAGGGGCTATTTTTGGAAGCCGCCCCCCTGGGCTTCTCCGAGGCTACCGAAGTTGACGCCATTATTGATTTTATTTTATTTTTTTAAGATGTGTTAGAAATGTTTTATGTATGTAAAGGAGAGCCACTCCGTGTAGATAGAAGGTGAGCGCTAAAAGGAGGGAACTATTGGGCACCGGGATGAGGTAGGAGTACCTTTAACACCCCGTATACCCAACAGGGGGTAATCTCATCGCTTCGGGAGCGCTACTTCCCTCCCCCGTATATATATATATATATATATATATATATATATATATATATATATATATATATATATATATATATATATATATATATATATATATATATATATATATATATATATATATATATATATATATATATATAAGCTTACATGTTATGAAAATTGCTTGGCAATTACTTTAAGGAAAGCTGTAAATTTGTCATTTTCCTCAAACCTTCTCGGCAAAAGTTGAACCAGTCAATCACTGTAGTTTTGCTAACACTAACACAATTTGACACCTGTTTTACTGTTAAATTTTTACAAAAACATGATACATATTGCACCTTCGTAAGATAGGAACTAATTTAAAATGTTGCAAAAACGCAAGAAGACACTAATCTGTAGAACAAATTAAACTTATGTCTTGAAGATTCATATTTAAGTAAATGACCTATCACAATGTCAGGAAAAGTTAAACAAAAATTTCGCTATAAAAATTTTAAAATATCAATATAAAGGATATCGATTAAAATCGAAATTTCAAAATATCGATATAAAAAATATCGATATATAAGATCAGAAAGCTTCTTAACCTAAGCCATAAATATATATATATATATATATATATATATATATATATATATATATATATATATATATATATATATATATATATATATATATATATATATATATAAGTTTAAAAATTCATCAAATCTATATAGAAGCTATATTCAAGGGTTAAAAAGCTCTTGAAGAAATAGAACGTTGCATCATTGGAGAGAAGAAGAACAAGGAAAAATATATATGCAGACGCCATAAATGGGATTTTTATTCTGCAAAGGGATACAGAAGTGTGCTCTCTCTTTCTGCCCTCAACATCTAATGAAGAAGCCTTCTTCCAAGTAATGGCTGCTCAAAGAATATGATGCGCTTTCCTCTCAGTGTTCTCTCTCACAAAAAAGTACAAACAGAAGGGAATTACTCTGAACTGAAGTGTGCTCTCTCTCTCACTGCCTTCAACAACAGACGAATTTGGTGTATTATTAATTCTAGTCTCTTCCCAAAACAACACAACAGTGCAACAGAAGAAATTTCTCCAAGACGAAAAATATGAAATTATGAAAAAAAGTTGGGTTAAGGTGTGTTGAAAATCCGAAGGAGCAGAAGGAAAAGAGAAGGGAATCATCGTGGAAGAGAAGGAAGAAAAAGGGATCTGAAGAGTAGTGAATTACTTTTACAAGAAAACCTAGATTGGAGGAGTAGAGAGATTGTTTGGTTTTGATTGAATCAGTCTTCAAGGAAGAAAAAACCTTGTAACAATAATTAATATCATATTTTATTTCAAAATTTAAACAAATTTAGTTTAGTGATTTAAGAGTGTGTGTATATGGTTTTCGTTACGTACGGTACGTATTTCAGTGTATATTAATTTTCTTTTTATTCATAGTGTGTATGATTGTATATTGTAATTTTATATTATAATTATAATTATATATTTATTTTATTTATTAATTTATTTAACATTTTTTTTTTTTTTTTTTTTTTTTTTTTTTTTTTATTTTTTTTTTTTTTTTTTTATATTTTTTTCATGTTTTAGCATATTTTAAATTTAAATTTTGTATATTTTTTTTTATTTTTTATTTTTGGATTTGTATTTTTAATTATATCTAAGTCTATCTGCTTTTTTCTAGTTTAAGTGATTAATTTGTTAAATTTTGATTTATTTAGGAATTTTTTACTTTTTACTACTATTTTATTGGATTATTTTGTTTTGTTTTGTTAGATTAAAATTAAAATTTTAACGGTTATAATATTAATAGGTGTAAGGTTAGTTTTAATTGTCAAAGGATTGTTGTTTAGTTAATTATTTGAAAATACTTTGTTAAATTTCTTTATTTTTTGTAATTTGTATTTGTTTTTTTTTATATATATTTCTAGATGTCATGTATATATTAATTTTATATTAACTTTAAGTATTGATTTTACATTTATATTAACTTTAGATATATTAGTTTTATATTAACTTTTAAGGGGGGTACTGCGAGGAGAAGGTTCAATCCTCCAGTGGGTGGGGGGCGAATCGTATACTACCAGAGTCGTAAGAATGGAGTTAGAAAGGGGTTCAGTGGTGTGTAGAATTGGTTGTTTGAACGTAAGAGGTTTAAATGATGATTTGAAAAAAGTGGAAATTGGGGAGATATGTAAGGATAAAAAGCTGGATTTATTAGGATTGACTGAAACTAAGCTAAAAGGGAAAGGGGAGATTGAATTTGGTGACTTTAAAGGGGTGTTTTCAGGAGTTAGTGAGAGAGTGAGAGCTAGGGAAGTGGTGGCGATAGTGTTGAGCCAAAGATGGTGGGAATGTATGAGAGAGTGTGTAAGAATTTCGTCAAGAATTGTATGGGTGAAGCTAAAGTTTAATAGAGAGGAATTGGTGTTTGTTTGTGCTTATGAGCCGGTGAATGGAGCGAGGGAAGAAGAAAGAAGTGTGTTTTGGGAGAACTTAAATGATTGCTTAGGGGGTTTTGGGGCAGGTGTAAATGTGTGCTTAGTAGGAGATTTAAATGCAAGAGTTGGTACAGACATGGAAGGCGGGGTGGTGGGTCCGTTCGGGGTGGGTGATAGAAATTTGAATGGAGATAGTTTAATAGAAGTTTGTATGGCAAATAGATTTATAATTGGGAATACATGGTTTATTAAAAAGTTGAATCACAAGTTGACTTGGGTTAGTGGGGTAAATGGTGAAAGTTGTTTGTTAGATTATATATGTATTAGGAAGAAGATAAGGGATACATTATTACACGTGAATGTGCTTAGGGGATCCACTAGAAGAATTTCGGATCATTTTCTTGTGCTAGCCAAAATTAGAGTGAAAGGGGGATGAAGAAAGATTGGTTGTTCGGGAAAGGGGGTAGAGATTGTGAGAGAGGAAAGACTGGAGGAAAGGGAAGTAGGGGAACATTTTAAAAGAGAGCTAAATATAGGTTGGGAAGAGGTAAGAGGAAGAGTCTTAAGGGGTGTGGAGGAGGAGTGGGGGAGGTTTAAGGTGATATTGGTAGAAAGTGCAAGAAATGTATGTGGAGTAAGGAGGGTGGGAGGACAGTGTACAAGAAAGGGAAGTGAATGGTGGTGCGAGGAGGTGAATATAGTAGTAAAGGAAAAAAAGGAGGCGTTTGAAAAATATTTGAGCACAAAAAGTTTAGAGGATTGGGAATTATATAAGGTAAAGAAGAAGATAGCCAAAGGGGAGGTAAGGAAGGCGAAAGAAAGAGCAGATGTGAAATGGGGAATAAGATAGTTGAGAATTTTAGAGAAAGGAGTAAGATGTTTTGGAAGGAGGTGAATAAGGTTAGGAATAAGAGGGAGGTTTTGAAAGATGGAATAAAAGGGTTAGATGAAGAAATAAGACAGATGGAAAGTGAAGTTAGAGCTAGATGAGTAGATTATTTTGGTAAGCTCTTGAATGTGAATGAGGTAAAGTGATAAGTTGATGTTCTGGAGAGAGAATGGGATAGATTGATACAGGAGGTTGATGGTGGGATTTCGATAGAAGAAATAGGTAAATCTTTGAGGAAAGTGACGAAGGGTAAAGCGACAGGTTTGGATGAGATAAGTGGAGAGATGTTAGTGGAAGGGGGGGTAAGTGTAGTAAATTGGTTAGTGAGGTTATTTAATTTATGTTGGGTAATGGGGAAGGTGCCTCAAGATTGGCAAGATGCCTGTATAGTTCCTTTATTTAAGGGAAAGGGGGATAATTTGAGTGTGGGAGCTATAGGGGTATAAGTTTGCTTAGTATAGTGGGTAAAGTGTATGGTTAGAATATTATTGAATAAGATAGGGATTAATGAAATAATATGTGAAGAACAAAGAGGTTTTAGAGAAGGAAGAGGGTGTATGGATCAGGTTTTTACTTTAAAAATGATTGAAGAAAAAAAGAGAGAAAAAGGGAAAGATGTGTATATGTGTTTTATGGACTTAGAGAAAGCATATGATAGGGTGGATAGGAATAAACTGTGGGAGGTTTTGAGGGAGTATGAAATTGAGGAGAAAGTAATTGAGGGCATTAGATCACTTTATAGGAATAGTAGAGCGTGTGTGAGAATAAATAGAATGGAAACGGCGTTTTTTGAGGTGAATAATGGATTGAGACAGGGTTGTGTTTTGTCTCCGGGTTTATTTAATTTATTTATAGATAAAGTAGTGAGGATGATGGAAAGAGAGGGTAAAGGGGTGAGAATGAGGGATCAACAAGATATATGGAATGTGAATGTGTTATTATATGCGGATGATGTTGTACTTTTGTCTGAGTCACAAGGGGGTTTGAAAGTTTTGGTGGATGAGTTTGTAAAATGTTGTGATGAGTTAGACTTATGAGTGAAAGCAGGAAAGCGTAAAGTGTTATGGATGAAAAATGGGGAGAGTATAGATAGGGTTGTAGGTGGGGAAGATGAATTGCTAATTAAGGTGAGGAGGGAGAGATTGGAATGGGTTAATTCTTTTAAAAATCTGGGTGTGAATTTTGAGGCGGGTGATGTTTGTGAGGGAGATGAAGTAAAGTATAGAATAAGGGAAGGGGAGAAGGTGTTGGGAGGCTTGAAGGATATTTGGAAGAGAGGAAGATTGGCAAGAGAAGTGAAGAAGAAAATGTTTGAGGGATGCTGTGCTCCGGTTGTTATGTATGGGAGCGAGGTGTGGCGGTTAAATGCGAGAAAGAGGAAAAAGGTTGAGGTTTTCGAAATGAAAGGTCTGAGAGCGGTATGTGGTGTAAGTAGAAGGGATAGAGTTAGGTATGCGAGAATAAAGGAGCAATGTGCTTGGGGAAGGGGTATGGTTGAGAGAGCTGAGCAGAACATGTTCAGGTGGTTTGGGCATGCTTGTAGGATGAATGATGATAGAATAGCTAAAAAGGTGTTTATATAGGAAGTTGAAGGTGTAAGAAGTAGGGGGAAACCTAGGGGAGGTTGGGTAAGTGGGGTCAAGGACTTATTGAGGGATAGGGGGTTGGGATGGGAGGAGAGTTTACGATTGACGGAGGACAGGAATGAATGGAAAAGATTGGTGAGGGGATGAATGCTGTTAAGTTGGTACTTGTGGTAGTGAACACCCCACGTTTGTGGGAAAAGTTGAGTGTATAATAATAATAATAATAATAATAATAATAATAATAATAATAATAATAATAATAATAATAATAATAATAATAATAATAATAATAATAATAATAATAATAATAATAATAATAATAATAATAATAATAATAATAATAATAATATATTACTTACATATTACATAACATTGTTTCCCATAGTAGCCTCGTTAGCCTGTCAGTCGGGTCAGGATCGTTCTTCATTTTTCTCTGTCCTCCAGAACATTACAATTCATCAATTCTCTCATCTGGAGCATCTGATGTCTTCTTAGCGAGTCTTTCACTGAATCCATCCATCTCTTTTTGGGTTTTTCTCTTGATGTAGTGCCCTCAGGTCTCCACTCCCATCTTCCTTTCGCCCCTCTTCCTTCCTGCATATTCTCTATGTGTCCCACCACCTCAACCGAGCTGCATCTATTTTGGTAGTCATTGGTCTTACTCCTATATATTCTCTGATTCTCTCGCATCTTACTCCATCTATTTTTTTTTCTGCAGTGGTCCTTAAAATATTCACTTCCACCATCTGTATTCTATATTCATTTCTCATTGTCATTTTACAGGTCTCAGCACCATACAACAGTAATAGTGTCAGAACTTCATCAAAGTTGACCCTCTTCACCTCCACTCCCATCTTTCTTTCTTTTAAGACAGAGTACAACGCCTTTACTGTTCTACCATATTTTTCTATTTTGATTGATTTTAAAATTGAATCTCCTCTTTCCACATTTTTTACTTCCTTTTCCTCAATCTCCACCCTCAACTCATCTCTTTCTTCACGACTCACTATCATTACCTCTGTTTTATCAATATTTATACTTAAACTGGCTTCCTTTAATTTGTTTGAAAAATAATTTCTCCTCTTTATATTGCTTATTTCCATCTTTGTTCCAGAACGCCAAATCATTCTCGTAAGCCATGATATCTCAATCAAGGTCCTGAATTTCTTCCTTCACCTCTCTTATTACACGTTCAAATATGCCACAAACAAGATGGACGACAAAACGCTACCCTGCTTTACGCCAGTTATTACACTAAACCATTATTTGTTGTCATATCCCGTCTGATGTTACATTCATCGCTTTTGCACATACTCTCCAAATCCTTCCTCAGCCTTACTCTTACCCCATAGAATCTCTCTATTTTTCCCAGAACTTTCCTCTGGGTATAGAATCAAATGTTTCTTTTTTTAAAATCAATGAAAATAATAATTAAACTTATTCAAACAAAAAGATCGGTGCTATTCTTATATATTCGATAGTCATATTTATCCTCCCAAAGTTGATGCTCAACCATTGATTTAATTTTTTTACCAGTATTCTCTCATAGACTTTCGCTAGGTGACTCATTTAAGATATTCCTCTATAATTTTGACAGTCTCCCGTATCTCCTTTGCCCTATATATAGGTATTATTATCGTTTTCCCCATCCCTTTGGTACACTATTTATCCCTCCAACCTTTGTTAGAAAACCTCAGGACTGTGTTTTCTAATCTTTCTCCTCCATCTTTATTAGTACTATGGGTATTCCATTTTCACTCGGAGATTTGTTGGTTTTCATTTTCTTCAAAGCATCCTTCAATTCTCCTCTTTTAATATCTTCCTCCTCATACTGCTCTCCTACTGCCTCCTCTCTCTCCTTCATTCTCTCCTCTATTTTTAGCAAATCATTAAAATATTCTGTCCATCTTTTGTTTATATTCTTCTGGTCTTATTAAAGTTTCCCCCTCTTTATTCTTTATATTACATACTCTTGTTTTTAATCCTCTCTATATTTTTTCTAATCTATGAACATTCTTTTTTTCGCTTCTTACGTCTACTGCCATCTCTTCAGCCATCCTCCGAACTTCTCCAACCTTTATCACTTCTCTTTACTCTCTTGGCCTCATTTCTCGCTATCGCATATTAGGTTCTCGACTGAATTGTTATATTTATTCACTCCTGCCACTTACTCATCCACCATGGTGTATTTTTTCCTCGTTACTCCTATCTATCTTCTACCAAAAGTTTTCTCTGTCTCTTTTATCACGACATTCTGAATCTCTTCCACCCTTTCTGCTCTCATTAATTGTCCCGCATTTTCACTTATTTTATCTACATATTATTACTCATTACTTTGCTCTTTCAGTGCCTTCACTAATATATATATATATATATATATATATATATATATATATATATATATATATATATATATATATATATATATATATATATATATATATATATTTATTTTTTTTTTTTTATACAATACACCATTTCCCGCATGACGCAGGATGGAGTCAATTGCAGAAATTTGAAATTCCTGCAATCGTACATGGGAATAAAACCTGGTTAAAAGGGTTCCCAGTCCTTAGAACCATGCAAAAAACTATTCTTCATCTGACTCGACTGCGACGAAATCATCATTCAATATTGACCAGAGGTTACTTCTAACTTAATTTTTTTTTTTTCTTTTAATATTTAATTTTCCAATAATTGCCGAAAGTATTTTAATTCGAAAGATGTGTTGCTTCACAAAAAAAAAAAAATTTTAAATTTACTATTAAAAAAATACTGAAATATAACGAATATATTAATTTTTTCTTTTACCTTTGATCAATAACATTCTTCAATAATAATTCGACAAACAATCTGCAACTTCAGGGAGAAGATCTTGAAGCTTCATATCCAATAGCCTTCTCTTCTCTTCTCTTCTCTTCACTTCTCTTCTCATCTCTTCCCTTCCCTTCTCTTCTCCTCTCTTCTTTTCTCCTCTTCTCTTCTATTCTCTTCTCCTCTCCTCTCCTCTTCTCTTATATATATATATATATATATATATATATATATATATATATATATATATATATATATATATATATATATATGGCACATTTGTATTTCAGTTGGTACCCTAACTTTTGAGTTTCGATATATCGATAGACCGGTATGGAATGATATATCGATATATATCGATATATCATTCAATATTGGTCTAGCGGTATATGGAAACACAAAAGTTAGGTTAGCAACTGAAATAAAAATGTGCGTTACTTTTTTTTTTTCGTTTTTTTAGTAAAACCTAACCTAACCTAACCTAACCTAACCTAACCTAACCTAACCTAACCTAACCTAACCTAACCTAACCTAACCTAACCTAACCTAACCTAACCTAACCTAGTAACGGCCATCAATTATATATATATATATTACAGTATATACCTCGCGGAGGTAGTTATTAAAATCAACGATAGTCTTATCTGAAATGTGCAGTTGATTTTTACAAAATATTACACTTGTCAGTTCTATACACCAGCAATAAATAAAAAGGATTATAGTTTTTAAAGATATTTTAGATCCTTCTAACCAATTTCCTTTTCTGACTGAACAAGTTTTCCTACAATTTTTTACAGGACACCTCCAAAGAAATAAGTTAGTTCGGTGAACAGTAATAGTCATCCAATGTTCATTAATACATTTTTTTTCATTAGGTATTATATTATGTTGTTGGAAAAAACGTATAGCACTCTTTTCATCTTTGATGTTGCTATAAAGTTCAAATAGATCAATCATAACTGAAATTATAACCAAAATTAAAATTAAAAATTAACTTTAAGTTTAACACTTAATCTAGACGTAGCCAACTCCGTTTAGGTTACACGAAATATATAATTCTACGAGTGTTAATGAAACTCCAATATAATTAACTTTAAAAACTTTTTCTAATACACTTGATTGAAACACTCTTTTAAACTAAAAATTATTAAAATCTTTAAAAAAATACAATTAAATTTGAATAAACGCAAAAGACATCATACACATGTAATGAGATGATTACAACTGAATAAGAAATGTATCGATAATAGCATATATTTACGATTTATATCGTCAATCAATATATCGAAGAAACAATTTATATCAACAATCGATATATCGAAGAACCACCTGAACTACAATTGACCCATATATTATATATATTATTATATTTATTTATTTATTTATTTATTCATTTATTTATTTATTTTCACATTCGATAGTTTACATTTGTGCCGACGATTTTATATACTTTATATTGAAGAGTATTGAAACATTGATACATCGAACACAAAAACTTTTTGCTAGCGATACCGATAAATATAAGATACTTTTAAAATTTTAAACTTTTTCTTTGTTATACACTACGTCTTCAAAACGAAGTCTACATTACATTTATTAAAAGTAATATCTATTTACTAATGATATTAGGTTATTAATTAGCTAATGAATATGGAATGAGCTTAATTAATATTATTAATATCACAGAACACACCTACTATAAATTTGTTTTCTCAAAAGCATTTTATATTTGAATTTATTCCGCATTAAAAAGGAAACCAGCCGAGACAGAAAAGAAGAATAATTTTACGAATAAACACACTTGCTATTAAAAATTTCAGTTTACACAAGCATTGTATTTCTCCTTAAAAATTCTATATTGCTAAACAATTCATCAGAAGGGCCTTTATAGAATTTATAAGCATTTATTGGACTTTTTTTTACAGCAGTAGTGTTCACTTCACTGGTAACTGTCGGCCTCAAACCTTGGATTCAATTTGCTTTCAGAATTCAGAAGCCAATATTTTTATGCTAGTTTCATGGCAGATATTCTAATTTTGAAATCCGAAATCAATGAGAAAAACATTTAAAACAATGTTCATAAATGGTTGACAATATTAAAGTTAATCATATTCAGTAAATTTATTTTTATCAATTGCTAGAACTACTGGAAACAGAACTCCATTGAAGCATTTTTTTGTGATTGAGTTATGTTGAGATATAGGGCTTATTACAGTAACGAATAGAAGATATTCACGCTCAGTGTCAAGAAATGTCAATGTCACGTAGTTCTTTGCAAGCTCATTAAGAATACTTCTTTATACATGACAATATCCGCTGACAAAAAAACTTCAGAATGATTTATTTTAAGTTAAAAAAAAAGACATAAGCAAATAAAAAGTAGCCTGAGAGAAGCAAAGATATAACATATCATAAAGTGTATAAAAATTGATTAGCGAACTTAAGATGAATTAATTTACTCAAACACTCACTTATTATACAATCAATCATAAGAAACTAAAACAATCTGTAGAATATATGTGTAAAAACTTTTGTGCTATAATATTTTTAAGAAACCATTTTTTAATAAAATCAGACCTGGAATGTCTTATTGCCACAAGTGAAACTTGGAGGAAGATTAATCATTGGTTGTAAGGCCATATCAAAGTATTCTGAAGGTCCCTTTTATATATATATACAGTGGCGGCTCGTGTAAACTTGGCAAGGAGGGGCTGCAAGTTTATATATATATATATATATATATATATATATATATATATATATATATATATATATATATATATAATATATATATATATATATATAATATATATATATATATATATATATATATATATATATATATATATATATATATATATATATATATATATATATATATATATCTGTGGTGTGTGTGTGTGTGTGTGTGTGTGTGTAAAATTTTTTCAAAATTTATATATATATATATATATATATATATATATATATATATATTATATATATATATATATATATATATATATATATATATATATATATATATATATATATATATATATATATATATATATATATATAATATATATATATATATATATATATATATATATATATATATACAAACGTACCTTATTTATTCTTGAAAACTTGCTTATATTCTTATTTAAAAATAAGATTAGTTCTTCGAATTTTAGATGTCGAAAAGTTTTCAATTATTTTTTCATTGAAATCTGGTATTTTACAGATCATTTCGCTCTCTATTGAAAACATCGTTAATACATTCAATCTCTCGTTGCACATGGTACTACGTTTAAAAGTTTTTATTCTCTTCAAAGTCGAGAAACATCTCTCTGCTTCAGACGTCGTCATCGGAGTTGTAATTGCTTTCATATAAATAATGTATTTAAAAGCATACTGTCATATTACACCAAATTATATAAATTTCACATTTTTTTACACTATTCTTACTCAATCGCTAAATTTATCTTCCTTCAAAATTGGAAAAATTTATCTCACAAAAACAGACGCTGCCAAACGTACGTCTTTCAACATAAAAAAAACAAATATTACGTACGTATTAAAATTATTATAAGATTTTTTTCTATTCCCAATTATTCTTACTTAAAATTCTGCAAGGATTACAAAAATGTTATCCTTTTTAATGTACGTTTAGTAGTTTTTGTAATATTTAAGTATGTAGAAGTGAAGTCTGGCTTAATGTTTAATATATATATATATATATATATATATATATATATATATATATATATATATATATATATATATATATATATATATATATATATATATATATATATATATATATATATATATATATATATATATCGAACAAAAAAAAAAAAAAACACATATAAATCTTGTAATTTTTCTTCCACAATTAAAAAAACAACCTCCCTCAACATGAAACTTTAAACAACTGTCTTAGTCTGTTTATATTCATTTTGATCTGAACTTAAAAGGACAGAAAGACAAACTAGATACTTGATAAAAACTGCTATTGCAATTTTGCATTGTTTTTTTCGTAAGTTGCCATATCTGTCTTATTATTTAAGTTGGCCTAAATTAGGACTGAAATTTTACAGCCCATATTTTATATAATGCCAATGCTAGAAAAATAATATCGTACCCAAAAATTTGCAGTTGCAAAATGCATTTACTTCTTATTTTCTTTATGATTTATACTTTTTATGTATTAAGTTGTTAAAAAAATGAATTTAAATCACTTTTCTCTGTCAAAAATCTCTTATTTATATCAACACCCTACGCCTGGTATTTTTAATTTGGAGGGGCTGCAGCCCTGGAGCCCATAATGACGAGCCGCCTTTGTGTATATATATATATATATATATATATATATATATATATATATATATATATATATATATATATATATATATATATATATATATATAATATATGTGCCAAAGCATTTTAATTGGGTCACATCATGAAGCAAAAACTTAATGAAAAAAAAACAAAACAAAAAAAACATGAAAATATATTAAATGATTAATTAATTTAACCTCTACGTTTCAACATAAATATGTCATCATCGGGAGGCTGTAAAAAAAAAATAAATAAATAAATAATATATGCAATATATAAATTATGAAATGTTGAAAAAGGAAAAAAAAATTTAAATAATAAACAAAATAAATTAAATTAAAATGTTGCAGTTAAATTATACCATCCATAGCATTAGACAACTAGACAAGTGTCAATAAATAAGGTTCAGGTGAAGAAAATAAATAATTAGAATGAGCATAATAACGAAGAACCATAACACAATAATAACAAGACATAAAAAAAAAATGTATACATAAAAAAAATATACATATATATATTTTAAAATAACACGAGTTAACAAAAGGGAGTAAATTTGACTTGAACACTTCAAGAAGAAAGAACAAAATGAACCAAACTTAGTATACTATCATGGAAGGTAACGGAGTTAAAGTGGAACAGATACACGAACACACTCATACTATGTAACATGTACATACGCAACACACATACACACAAACATACACCTGCACATATACATACATGCAATCACAAATACCTATGCATACACACTTGCACATATACATACAAACATACATATACACATATACACATACACACACAACATATACACATACATATACATTAATACGGATGCACATGATAGGGTTGGTGTCAACAAGACCTCTATGCCGACTTGCCCTGGTGCAAGGTCTTCTTTTTTCATTAATTTCTGCAACATTCTCAGTCTTTTTTCTAATCTCCACTCTGTCGAACACCTCCTCTCTTCTTCTAGACCTCATCTCTTGTTCTTAACTAAAACTCAGGTGTCTAAGTGCTCTGAAAGCGAACCCTACTCTGTTTTCTCATACTGTCCCTATCCTCAATTTTCATCCAATGGCGGATGTTGCGCATATATGCGCAATAGTGTTATCCGTTCTCGTGTCTCTAATTTGGAGTCTTCTAAATCCTCTACTTTATGGTTTAAACATTCTTGCAACTCTACAACTAAATTCATTTGTTTTGTCTACTTATCTCCTAACTCTACACACTATCCAAAATTCTTCGAATGTCTTAACTCAAAAATAGAACACATTCTGTCTTCTTCTCTTTTCTCCGAAATCATCATTTTAGGTGATTTCAATGTTCACCGCCGGGAATGGCTTTCATCTAGTTTTCATGATCTAGCTTGTGAACTCACTTACCAATTTTCTATCCAGAATAACCATGAGCAGTTGATGCATCTCCCTACACGTATCCCTGACAGTCTTGGTGATGAACCCAACATACTTGATCTTTCCCTAACTTTTTATCCTTCTACTTGCACTGTTAAACTCTTTCCTCCTCTGGGTTCATCCGATCACCCTATCTCTGCACCTTGTCCTGTCACTTTAAGTCTTCGGCAGGAACGGCCCCCGCAATTGGCGAGGAGACGTTTCCTGCAATTTAGTGCCACTAACTGGTCTGACTTGCAGTTTTACTTTCTGATTTCACATAGAATGGTTACTGTTTCCGTGGGAGAGTTCCCTTGGAGTGTGAAGACCGCATAACTGAATTGATTCTCTCTGGCATGGAAGCGTGTATTCCATATTCTTTCCCTTCTACTAAGCCTAACAAACCATAGTTTAACTCTGCTTGCTCTCATGTTATCTACCACAGAGATGCTGCCTTCAGGGATTACCGTCCTCTTCAAACTCCAGAAACTCTCGCAACTTATATTTCATTCCGGAATCGTGCAAAATCTATTCTTCGAGATACCAAAATCTCTTTTCTCCGCTGCAAATGCAATAATCTTTCTGGTTCCTCTTCCTCTCACCATTTCTGAGATTTTGCAAAAAAATGTCAACTGTAACTTTGCTTCTTCCTATTTCCCTCCTTTAATATCTTCCGACGGCACAACTGCTGTTTTACCTTCTACTAAAGCTGAACTCTTTGCTCAAACCATTGCCTCCAATTCAACCTTCGACGATGCTGAAGTTGTTCCTACTCTTTCAACCCCCTCCAATTCTTTATGCCTAAAATTATAATTTCTTCTAAAGACATCATTTCTACTCTCTCTCTCTCTCTCTCTCTCTCTCTCTCTCTCTCTCTCTCTCTCTCTCTCTCTCTCTTTCTCTCTCTCTCTCTCTCTCTCTCTCTCTCTCTCTCTCTCTCTCTCTCTCTCTCTGAGCTTAACACTAAGAAGGCGTACGGTTCTGTTAATATCACTCCTGTGGTTCTCAAAACGTGCTTCGGAGCTTTCACACTGCCTTGATAAACTATTTCATCTACGCCTTTTACTTCAACCTTCCCTTATTATTTTAAATGTGCGCTCATTCATCCTGTGCCGAAGAAGGGGGACCTTTCTCAACCTTCTAACCACTATCCAATTTCTTTAACCTCCGTTCTTTCTAAAGTTTTCGAATCTATCCTTAACAGGAAGATTTGAAAATATCTCAATTCTTCCAATCTTATATCTCTGATCGCCAGTATGGCTTTCGTAAGAAACGCTGTACTAGTGATCTTCTTTCCCTACTTTCTGACTCCGCTCTTCGGCATTTCGGGGAACCTTTTGGT
>SEYY01007598.1:0-5000 GCA_009176605.1 Armadillidium nasatum
TGAGTAATAGATAAAATTCAAACGGGAAAATGGTCAAAGGAGATATAGGAGAAAAAGATAAAAAGAAAAAATTTGACGAAATTGAGAAAGTAGTGATAACAGTAACGGTAACGGTAACGGAACAACGTTGTCAATAAACGTAACAAAATTTCAAGCACTGAAAACAATATAGAAGAAGCCTAATTACAAATCATCGATTTCATAATATTTGTGGGGAGTAGAAGGTACCGGAGGATTAGGCGAGAGAGAGGATATTGTTCAGGTGTTGTCAAAACTAGATGAGAAAGTAGAACAATCAACCACTTTGTTGTAAGAAAAGATTTACGTGAACAAAATACAGAATACCGAATGAAACATTGGCGTAATTTATAAAATTGTGAAGAAGAAGATCCAATATTTTCGCCATGAAAATTTAACAGTACAGTCTCCGGCAGCAAACTAAAATTGCAATACTGCAAGCCACTTATTTTAGATCATTTCACCATAATTAATAAATGTTTGTATTTATGAAAATGCACTTTTAGAAATTTCAGCTTTAAAAAAAAAGATAATTTTATTTCCCAGCACACTCCATAAGTATAGCAATCTAGCAACACTTTAAAGTTAATATTAAAATTTCTAAAGCTACACATCGGATTTTCCTATTTATGAAGAATATAATTTTCAAATTACGATCCTTTGAGTTTACAGCATTATAGTCGAGAAG
Organism: Armadillidium nasatum; assembly: GCA_009176605.1. Classification (NCBI taxonomy): domain Eukaryota; kingdom Metazoa; phylum Arthropoda; class Malacostraca; order Isopoda; family Armadillidiidae; genus Armadillidium; species Armadillidium nasatum. Next base: position 707 of record SEYY01007598.1, read on the forward strand.
AGATACGAGGGTCGCAGAAGAGGATCTTGATGGATCTTAGTATAAGAAAAGAGGCATCAACACACCAAATTTCAATATAACTGTATATATTGATTTACTTAAACATACATTTAAAATTTGTTTTTTAAAAAAACATTTAAAGTTTTTTTATTTATTTCAAGTTTTATAATAATCTCAAAAATTAAAAGAAACAATATAAATATATAATTGCACATGATAACCATATCTTTGAATGGATGGGAAAAAAAGATATCAAGAGCCAGCAAAGAAAAGTCTGGTGGAAACCTTCAAAAAATAATCTTAAACAGATTTTAATGATAATCTTTTAGCCCAGTGTCACATCTATGTAATAAAAAGATAATACGAGAATTAAGGAAGAACAAAACCACGTAAATGACCTCAGCTTCTTTGATAAAGAAGATAAAGAAGATAAAAGAAAGCTAGAATTCTATAACTATAATGAGATACAGAGAAATTAAAAAAAAAAAAGAAAAAAAGAAAAAGAAAACATTTTAGATTTGAAAAGAAAACCTGAGAAAAACAAGAATAAAAATGAGTTGGTGCCTGTAATAATAGGTGAATTTATTGTGAGGTACACTGTTATTTACCATATATATATATATATATAATATATATATATATATATATATATATATATATATATATATATATATATAATATATATATATATATATATATATTATATATATATATATGTATAAATAATAAAAGAAATTGATCTTCATATTAATTCACTGTGAAAAATGTTGCGGTTAAATTAAAACAATTGTAATGAACATTTTAAATTATTATACCTTTTAAATATTATTTTTAAATTTGAAATTATTAAAGTAACCCATTTTTTAATATATTATAAGTGGAAACTTTGAGAAACTTAAAAAATCATTTATATTGTTTCTGTGACGTTGATGTTATACTCTTGGTACTTAGAGAGAAAGATTGGCTATTATTAATCCCTTTTAAAATACTCAGTTATTTTATCTATCTTCTTGGAGCAATCTTCGACACAGAAACACACAACTTAGCTCAAAGTTTTCTCTGTCATTGTTTTTACTGGTGTTGCTTTCTTTGTAATATTTCTTGGAAAGGTCACAGCTTAATAATGGAAGAATCTTATTACTTCACTCAGTAAAGAAGTTGAGTTAGATTGGGAGCTTTCAAACATCTTCACATCCATCCGGTTACTTGTTCTAAATCAGGGTCTCCCAACCTTTTTTATGCATGTAGAGCCCCAGAGTCCTAACTTTACGTACGTGGGACCCCCATATACATATATGCAATATTCCTAAATTAAAAAAAAATATATATTTTTTCTTGAAAATCCCCCTCAAAGCCAGTGCTGTTTCCTGGGGGTCCATTTGGACTCCGGTTGGACACTAGAATAATGGTGTTGCTAATCTTTGTATGGAAGATATACAGAACATATGTTTTGGCTTTCCACTCACACAGCACTTCTTGATGGGCTATTATTAATCCCTTAAAATATATATATATTTAAGTTCTTCGCCTCTTTAATAGAAAAAAAACTCATGCCCTCACAAGTTCACAACCGCCAGACTGTTCATTCACCTTCTTTGTACTACAATGAAAATTGCTTGTTTTTTCTAAATTTTTAGTTGCATACCTCTTTGTTAGAGGATGTTGCTAGGGACTTGTCTTTCCAGAGTCTCTTCTTTAACCAAGTCTCTGATTTCAGGAGTAACAGCAATGCTATTCATACGTTTATTATACTGGTAAAGTATAAAGCAAATTTCCTTCTATCTCGGAACCTTTGACCTCCACACACAAACTTTCAAAATTTATCATTCTCACCTTATCGACCTTTGACTCTAGATTTTGTTTTAAAATTTTTCTTTCTTTTTGTGGATATCACATAAGCCTCGGATCTTTTTCGACCAGAGACTTCATTTACAGTGACATACAATGCACACACACACACACACACACACATATAAATATAAAATTAATATATATATATATATATATATATATATATATATATATATATATATATATATATATATATATATATATATATAGAGAGAATATTTTATGGAATAAAACACGATTATAAATATGATATGAATAAAAGCTTTAAAAGATTAAATAAATTCCTCCCTTCCAAACCCACGATTCTCTCTTTCTTTTCATTCTTATTCTCCACTTTCGGAACCGACCTTCCTCTCTCCAATATCTATTCTCTCTTCTATTTCTTACTATATATATATATATATATATATATTATATATATATATATATATATATATATATATATATATATATATATATATATTATATATATATATATATATATATATATATATATATATATATATATATATATATATATATATAATATATATATATATATTATATATATATATATATATATATATATATATATATATATATATATAATGAAGAATTAGAATGTAGAATTGATGTAAAATTTTAATATAGAATGAATTTTAATAAATAAAGATTCTGAAATTAACAAGCTCTCTCTCTCTCTCTCTCTCTCTCTCTCTCTCTCTCTCTCTCTCTCTCTCTCTCTCTCTCTCTCTCTCTCTCTCTCTCTCAGACAAAACTGTTCTAAAGCTTTAAAATCACTGACCCCAGTTTTATATTTACGAGCCAAAGAATGATTTCTGATCGATGAATGTTTCTTCACAGACAATTCTAAGCAACTTGTATTAGGAGAGCATCACGAGGACTCATAGCGTGTGGACGTGTTTCACTCTCTCTGAACTCGCGATGGCCTGAAGGACAGTTTTTTGTCTGCCTGGAAGGACGGCATATGCCCCAGTAGGTGAGGTCCTCTCTCAAAAACAAAAACAAAAAAACACTTCTGTGACTCACAACCGTGTGACCGTCAACGCGAACCCTAAGCATACGCTTGGTGCAACCGACTTACGTTCCCAAATTACTCTTAGGATAGTTGTATAAATTTATTACATTGAAATGCATCAACGGTCCAGAGGATTCTTTAAAAGTAAAAAAAAAACTGCCAATTCTTACTGGGTGTTCTTAAAAACAACAGGAATATTTAATAAAGGAAATTGTTTTCTTAATATATTTCTATTTTTTATTTAATACACTAGATTTATTTCCAAGAAAAGGAAAAGAAATAAAAGTCACATTCTGGAGCAAATTTCATTGAACTACGGGAAAAGTAAATGTTAAAAAGTTAATTTTTAAGTATCTTATAAAATGTATAAACAAAATAGTTATCTTCATGGGAAAATTTCTTCAAATTTTTCATTTCAAAATGAAACAACTTTCAATTGGACCAAACCTTCAAAGCTCTTGCAAGAATTTAATTTAAAATTACGACTAAAATAACTAAAATAATTTAGACTCTGCTCCCCCCACCTCAAAAAAAAGTATTCTTTCTAAAAACTTCAGTTGTAAAATCACAACCACTTTCTTAAACATCAAGGAGATACAAACTATTGTAAAAGTAAATCTAATATCATTATGAAAACTATTAATGAAATCCATGAACAATTATGCATGCTAATTCTTCTTAAAAATGACAAAAGTGTCATTTACATAACGGCGATAATATACAGTCTTAAAAAGGTAACGTCATTCATCTAAAAAATGTTCTAATTCACACATAAAGATGTTAACAAACGTTGGTTCTAAGGGAGAGCCCATAACTACCCCGTTAATTTGTTTAAAAACACGATCGTTAAACAGAAAATGTCTAAAAACGAGAACTCTAAAAATTTACGGAAAGTGACCTTATGAAAATAAAAAATAAAAACAAATACATTACGGTTACTAAAAATACTATCAAGAATAATATTCATAGTTTCGTGCAAAGGAGAATTAGTAAAAAGAGATGTAACGTCAAAACTAATCATTAGCATCAACATTCTTAATTTGCTCACAAAATTCAAAAGAGTTCTTAATAGTATTTGACACCCCCTCCTTGAATAGGGCTCTGCCCGTGAGCGCTGGTGATGTGTAAAGAAAAGAAGAAAAAAATATACATTAATTGTTAAAAAAATACAATTTAGGAAATAAATATTTAACCACTTTGTAATTAGCTGCATTACCGCTATACTAAGATTAGTCTAAGTGGAAGATTATCTTCATGAATCTTTGACAAACCATAAAGAGACACAAAGAGAAACCAGTGGAATATACGTAATAATATGTAGACTGGTCTATAATCTGAGTCTAAAATTTGTCTTAAAAATCTATTTTATTTATTTAAAAGTTAGGAATTAACATTGTGCAACTCACAGTACAACAGAATCTCGAC
>SEYY01007598.1:7500-10000 GCA_009176605.1 Armadillidium nasatum
TACTCCACACAAGGACGTTATTAACTCTATATACAGTAAGGAATTGTGGAAGTTGAAGACGTTTTGAAAGAGTATCAGAACATCCAATCATTTTAAGGCTCATTCATTTAGAGCAGGGCTTCTCAAACTTTTTTCATCGAGACTCCTTCTCATAAAGCAAATATTTTCGCGACCGTCTTTTCCAGTTACCATATGAATAAAAAATAAAATTGAATAAATTCGAAAAAAATTTATTAAGGGCCAAAAAAAATATAATAAGATTACAATGGGACAGGTGTGGCTACATATTCTGGCACAAAAGGTAAATTCTGGGCTTAATATTGATGATAGCGGACCTCAATACAATTTCTGTGTTCTTCAGACGCGATCGATGCTTTGTTTTAATTAATTCAAAATTTCTCGCAAACCCTATTTCTAGAAGCTCTGAAATAGAGAAACAATCTGATCTTTCCAAGGATGAACATGAGATAAGGAAATATCTTCCAAGAATGTTAAGGACAAACTGTAGCTTGAGTCGAGTTGTTTTAGGGAGAGCAGTTGTGTGCAAGATTATGTCGAGTAGGTACATGAAGTTGTGTTTTTGAAACTTTGAAAACTATCATGTTTTCTCAGTCATAGTTAGAAATGAGATATATATTAGAAGTCAGATGCTTCAAAACTATCATAATAGCATCAGCTATTTGTGTAGGATTCTGTTCTCAATGTAAACAAAAATGAAGTGCTGAGTCATTGACATGAGAGTAGATTGGTTATGATGTGACAGATTAAAAATCTTTACTGGAAAGCAAAAATAGAACATAAGGGACAGAACAAAACCTTGGAATACCAACTACAGATGAATGATAAAAGTAAACTGTAAGCTTCTACAGGCTGTTATAGAGTTACCAGAATGGAAAACAGAGAGTAAGTTGCAGGGGAAAGGATACATACTGAAAGAGGCAAGTATAAAAAATAAAACTTTCTGCTAAACTCTATTGAAATTTTTCAATTCGACCAACACGAGAGTAAGCGATTCACCGAAACGCATAATTCATAGACCAAGAGTCAGAGAGAAGAGAAAGATGACCAGTAGAACTTCATTATCTTAAGAAAGTCATACAAGAGATCTAAAAATGAAATTAAGTAATTTAAGATTTAAAAATTTTCTGTTTATGATAGCTATAAAGGATAGTAAGAGAAGTGACAACTTCACTAATTTTATTTCTGTAGAGGGAAGGAAAACTTGAAGTACACAGCAGAAGAGACGAAATATATATATATATATATATATATATATATATATATATTATATATATATATATATATATATATATATATATATATATATATATATATATATATATAATATATATATATATATATATATATATATATATATATATATATATATATATATATACATATATATATATATATATATATATTATATATATATATATATATATATATATATATATATATATATATTATATATATATATATATTCCGTCAGGCAGGAGAATGTATCTCCTTTGAGTTAAGCTCAGAAAGAACAGAAATCGTCTCTTAAAATCGTTAAGATGCTATAGGCATATATTAACGAACTTCAAATTTTGAAGTACATGCTTGGAAAATTATAATTTTTTAATAAAAAATAAAAATAAAATAAAATAAAAAACAAAACAGGGTAAAAAAAAAAACCATGGTTTTTTTAAAAAAACCAAAAACCAATGGTTTTTTTAAAAAAAACAATAAAAACCAGGTTTTTTTGGTTAATTTGGTTTTTTTGTTTTTTTATTACAATAATGAATAAATAGGTGAAATGACTAATGAATAATGAAAAATGCAATATATTTTTTTAAATAGAACAGTAACAAAATGATTGAAATGAAGTAAAAAATAAATTTGAATTTTTAAAAAATAATGTAAATTTGTGACATGAAATTATATATATATATATATATATATATATATATATATATATATATATATATATATATATATATATATATATATATATATAATATATATATATATATATAATTGAAAAGAAAGAAAATCATAAATATACCTGGGTGAGTGGTGTGAATGGACAAAGGGATTGTTGGATTTTGTGTGTGTGAGCTGGGAATGGAGGAATAGGTTGTTGGATGTCAACGTGCTGAGGGAACTGCTATGGGTATTTCGGACCATTATTTGGTGGTGGCGAAAATAAAAGCTAAAGGAGGTTGGGAGAAAGTGGGAGGTAGAGGGAGGGTGGTGAGATAGTACGGGTGGAGAGATTAGAAGATGAGGAGAAGAGAGAGAATACACAAGAGGGATAAGGGAGAAATGGGAGGAGGTTAGGGGAGGTGAGGTGGAAGGGGTGGAGGAAGAGTGGAGTAAACTGAAGGGAGCATTGGTGGAAGTTGCGAGAAGAGTGTGTGGGATAAAAAAAATAGGTAATGGTAGAAGAAAGGGGAGTGAGTGGTGGAATGAAGAGTTGGAGAATATGGTTAAAACAAAAAAGGAGGCTTTCTGC
>SEYY01007598.1:15000-17500 GCA_009176605.1 Armadillidium nasatum
AATCATATATGTAATGTATATAGATTAGGAAAAGAAGTATGCATATGTCAGAACAGTGAAGAACATTTTTTATCAGCTTCCCTGGTGATTTATTTCAAATCGCTACACATTATATCTTTTGTTATGTTTATGTACTTAAAACCCTTTCCACCTATACCACACTGTTATAGCTTTTAATCATCTTATCATTGGGTACTTTACTATTGCAAAATTTAATTTAACAATATTAACTGTAAGTGCTCTTTCGTCAGCAAAATCAATACTTTATTCCATAAATTCTAAAATCTGCGTCAGATAAGACTTATTCTTCCTCAAATTATTAACTACGAGATGGCTACTTCTTCATCCACTCTCAAGAAAAGCCATGCCCCCTTGCCAATGAAACCTGTTTTATCGTTTTGGCCTCTAAATTATTTTTATTACGATTATGATTCCCAGATCATCGGTTTCCGATACTAACTTTTAATTTTTTGCATTATTGGTAGGGGTTTCACCCCATCAGTCAGATTTGCCATCTTTTTTTTCACATTATTTTTATTTGTTTATATTATAAGAGATATTTATATAATATCATATTATTATATTTGAGATGCCGAATTGCTTAAATATGATTAAACAAAAGTTTCTATAAGGAAAATAAGAAATGCAAATTACACATTATGGGGTAAATAAAAACGAATTTGTGTTAGCAAACTTTACATATTGATGCATAACTAATCTCTCTCTCTGTCTCTCTCTCTCTCTGTCTCTCTGTCTCTCTCTCTCTCTCTCTCTCTCTCTCTCTCTCTCTCTCTCTCTCTGTGTTCTCTCGTCTCTGTCTCTTCTCTTTTCTCTCTCTCTCTAATATTATATATATATATATATATATATATTTTTTTTTTTTTTTTTTTTATAAAAAGTTCACATTCACGGGCATTGCCCTATTCGAGGAGAGGAACTTTCTAGGTAGTATATACCTAGGATCCGAAGTGGGATCGAACCGGCGCCCTCAAGCACGTGAGTCAATCATTTATATATATATATATATATAATATATAATATATATATATATTATATATATATATATATATATATAATATATATATATATATATATATAATATATATATATATATATATATATATATATATATAATATATGTATATATATATATATATATATATTATATATATATATATATATATATATATATATATATATATTATTATATATATTTATATATATTATTATTATTATTATTATTATTATTATTATATTATTATTATTATTATTAATTATGATTATTATTATTACATATTAATCTTCTTTCTTTTTTTTTTCTTGCAAAGTGTTTGTGTTGACTCTACAATTTTTCTGTTTTATTAATCCATTCGCCACTTTCTTTGTTATAAAAGCTTTCTTTCCCATCTGTAACACTTTTCTTACTTGCAAACACAAACACACACACAAACGTACACATACACACACCAACACTCATCATACACACAGAACCATACACAGACGCACAAACACACATGCACTCTCTAACACTCATCAATATACACACACAAGCGCACACAAATATACACATATACACACAAACATACATACATTTTCAATACTCATCAACATACACACAAAAACACACAAACATAATCATACATACACAAACTCACATACACTCTCCAACACTCATCAACATACACAAACACACGTATACACACACATACGCACATACATACCTAAACATGCATATATGGATAGTCAGTAAAGCGTCGTGTAGCATTTCGTGATTTAAATTTATTTTGAGTTTGTCATATAATTTAAAATTAAATGTTTATGGTCACATATATATATATATATATATATATATATATATATATATATATATATATATATATATATATATATATATATATATATATTGTAGAAAAAGCGGAAATCAAGGTCAAATCAAAGGCCGACATGCCTTGATAAACTATGCTTGAAACTGTGCAGGTCAAAGGAAGGAAAAAAATAGAATCAGAGTTAGTTCACGATTTTATTAGTGAACTACATATAAGACTGAACATAGCTATAAAGTCTGGGGTCAGAGAAAGGGTGAGACTGTGCAGGAAGACTTGTAACAGGGGCGAGCTCTCTTCAGTGGAAAAGATGTACCACTGGAGAGTTTAGAAGAGCGGTGTTCATTGGAAAATCGATAGTATGAGGTAGTGATACGACAGTACGGAGATTAGAAAGAGAAGGGAGAGAGTTAGTGGAAGTAGAAGAGCTGACAAGTCGAAAAGCCCTAGACTCCACTTTATTAAGATGAGCAGTATGTGTAGAATCACTCCAAATATGTGACATATACTCAGTACAAAGACGAACAACGTTTCTATACAGATCAAACAACTGGGATGGGAGTGTAAAAAGAAGCCCTGAAGTCGCCTCAGAGCATCCAAGGTTTCGGTTGCGTGTTTTCGAATCAGGTATAATTGTCTGGAAGATTATGAGCAGTAAATAGAATGAAAGGAACTGT
>SEYY01007598.1:42500-47925 GCA_009176605.1 Armadillidium nasatum
TAAAACGTTCAGAGACTAGGCTTTTTAAAACGACCTAGACCTAGAAGTTCTAACGGAATTTTAGGCTTAAATAAACGGGAAAAGCTTTAAGAAATTTAATGTATTTATATCATCTTCATTATATATTTTTTTTTATTTTAAATCTTTCGTTGAGCTTCTCAATCGACAGGTATTTGGTTTACTTTTAGAGCCTTAAAGGAAATCTTTGGGTATCTCTGGGCATCGACTTGACCTTACAAATATTCTGGATTTTATTTTGTGCCCTTTGGTATCTTTTGTTCACTTTGAAATAAATTCCTTGCTTTTATTCAGGTGTATCATTTCAAGGAGGAAAGGGATTCTATTTACTAACTTGCATGCTAAACGTCAAAACATCAACAGTTATATATATATATATATATATATATATATATATATATATATATATATATATATATATATATATATATATATATATATATATATATATATATATATATATATATCGTATATAAGAAGGATATTGCTGCGTTAGATCGATAAAGTTAATTAACGAAGTTAATTTTTCAAGGAACCATCAACTGAATTTAATTTCTATGTTCATTAACTTTTTAACTTCATTAATAATTATTTCGTTAACAGTTAACAATTAACTATAACGTCAGCAGCAACAAAAACATTAACGATAACAGCATGCCTAGAAGCCTCTTCACTTCGTGGATGGACAGTTGCAGAAAGCCAAAAGACTTGTCTACACTTGACTGGTTTCAGATGGAAGGGACTAAATGGTTGACATCGACTTCATGAGGGAGTAGATCTCCATTAATATTTTCCTAAATACAGCACACTTATTATATCCTCTGGGACTGGTGGAAATGCTCTTCTCTCTCGATTGGAAAGAACATTTTGAGGTTAAAATGAGGTTCAAATGGACAAGAATTTGGAAGAACAGTGTCTGTTGTAATAGTTAGGAGAGAGACACATGAATTCGATGAAGAAAAAGATTAGAGAAGCCGGTGAGAGTAGAAGAATTAATAAGGCATAAAACTTTCGATTTTTACTCCTTCAAGAAAGAATTTGTGAGTGGAACCACCCCACATATACGATGAATATTCCATAAAAAGGACGAATAATGCCACTATGCAGAGCAAGCAATAGAGCAGTGTGAAAATACTCTGAAGACACCTCAGAACACCTAACCTCATAGAGCTTGTTTAATTAATGAAAGAAATGTGATTTTTCCAATAAAGATAGAGTGATAAGGAAATAACAAGAATATTAAGAAAAGGAAGATTTGAGTTGTGTATTTTCAAAGAAAATTTTATAGATGAGTGGAAGATTTTGTCGAGTAAAAAGATGAAGGAATTCAGTTTTTGACGCATTGAAAACAACCATTTTTTCTCTGCCTTAATTTGAAATACGAGAAAGATCAAGAAGAGGTTAGTCGTTTTAAGACAGTCGTAGCAGCATCAATTTCAGTTTGAATGTAGCGCCTGTGAAACTGAAAGGAAATGATGAAGGATTGAATAGCCATCATTAGAGTAGATAGGTGATAAAGTGATATCGTTAATCAAAAATAGGAAAAAAATTTGGGATAGGACAGAACCCTGAAAATCACCACTGTTAAAAAATTTAAAAGGTAAACGGTCCAGTGTACAACATTTTCTATAGAACAAGATAAAAGATATTTTTAAAAAAAAATCATACTACTTTTTTTTTATTTTTTTTTTTTTTTTTTTAAAACTACTTTTTTTTTTTGTATCAAATTATATCTTTTTAAAAACATTTCTATAAATTATTTGAATTTCGACATGGTAGGAATATTTGCTAGGCCGTTAGCTTTGATTTACCCTTTAAGTCCAGGTTAGGTTAAGGCGAACTAGTTTGTTAGATCTAACAAACCAGTTCGATTCAACCAAACCTGGATTCGAAGGGTAAATATACGCTAACGGTCAGCGAATAGGCCTTACCTGGCAAACGTTTGCTCTCTCAGTGCCTAAATAAAATAAAAATGGAAAAAACTTAGACGTGAAGAACAAGAAACAAAATTTTTAAAAAAATTTACTGAGTCATTGATTTAATCTCTCTCTCTCTCTATCTATATATATATATATATATATATATATATATATATATATATATATATATATATATATATATATATATATATATATATATATATATATATATATATATATATATATATATATATATATATATATATATATATATATATATATAATATATATATATATATATAATATATATATATATAAATAATATATATATATATATATATATATATATATATATATATATATATATATATATATATATATATATATATATATATATATATATATATATATATATATATATATATATATAGGGAAATTATAACCAGAAGCGAAATTTTAGTAAGAAAACTGATACCTGTTTTTATTGCTTGTGATAAAATCTGCCTTTGAGTGTGAACGATGGAGAATGGAGAAGAGGCTTTTCAAAACTTTATATTAAGTTACTTAATTTTGGAGCCAATAAATTTTTGACACTAATTTGACAGCAAATTACCGTTTTGCATTGCTTACAAAAAGTAACAGTATATATATATCTATATATATATATATATATATATATATTATATATATATATATATATATATATATATATATATATATATATATATATATATATATATATATATATATATATTATATATATATATATATATATATATATATATATAATATATATATATATATATATATATATATATATATATATATATATATATATATATATATATATATATATATATATATATATGATATATATTATATATATATATATATATATATATATATATATATATATATATATATATAGTATATATATATATATATAGGGAAGGACGTAGTGAAGCGATGAAAGTACCCCCACTGGGCTTAACCACGGAGTGATAGGTTGGGCTAGACCATTCCGTTTCACACCGTTGCCGTTTGGTTCGCTCCATTTCGCTTTTCTATTTCTCAGAAGGTCTCTAATGTACCCTCGTCTCATATTGGAGTGTCTATGTTCCCACTTCTCCCTCCCCAGACTCCCTTCACATTTTTCCATAAATTTACAATCGATTACTCGTACATTACCTTTAAAATACAAAATCAAAATGGCGAAGCAAACACTGTCTTGGAGATGCTTCGAGAGACGGCATCCAAAGAATGCTCCTCATCCACCCCTTCCCAATCATTATTTGGGAGTTGGTGGCCTGGTGCACGGTCTTCTTTTTACATTAATTTCTGCAACATTCGCCGTCTCTTGTCTAATTTCCACTTTGTCGAACACTACCTCTCTTCTTCTAGACCTCATCACTTGTTCTCAATTGAAACTCAAGTGTCTGAGACCTCTGACAGCAAACCATACTCTGTTTCCTCCTACTGTCTCTATCCTCAATTTTCAGCCAAAGGCGGATGCTGGGCATATGTGAATAACGATGTTGTCTTTTCTCATATCTCTAATTTGGAATCTGCTGAATTCTCTACTGGCATTATGGCATAAACTTTTTGCAACTCTACAACTAAATTCATTTATTCTGTCTGCTTATCTCCTAACTCTACAGACTATAACAAATTCTTCGACTATCTTAACTCCAAAATAGAACATTTTTTCTTCTTCCCCTTTCTCCGAAATCATCATATTAGGTGTTTTCAATGCTCACCACCGCCAATGGCTTTCATCTAGTTCTCATGATCCACCTGGTGAACTCGTCTACCACTTTTCTATCCAGAATAACCTTGAGCAGTTAGTTGGTGCATCTCCCTACCTGCATCCCTGACCGTCTTTGTGATGAACCCAACATACTTGATCTTTTCTTCACCTCTTATCATTCTCCTTATACTGTTAAACTCTTTACTCCTCTGGGTTCATCCGATCACCTTCTAATCTGTGTATCTTGTCCTGTCTCTTCAATTCTTCCGCAAGATTGAACTCCGCCTTCAAGGCGACGAGACAGTTCTGGCATTTCGGTGCTACTAACTGGTCTCACCTTCGGTTGTATTTTTCTGATTTCCCATAGAATGATTACTGCTTCCGTGGGATGGGTCCCTCGGAGCGTGCAGAGTGCATAACCGAGATGATTCTCTCTGGCATGGAGGCGTACATTCCATATTCCTTCCCTCCCACCTAACCTAACAAACCTTTCTTTAACTCTGCTTGTTCTCGTTCTATCCGCCGAAGTTTTGCTTTCAAAAACAGCTAAAGCATGTCAAGGTAGATGGTACCAGTTACAGACACCCTGTGCATACAAAAGGAAATAATATATATATATATATATATATATATATATATATATATATATATATATATATATATATATATATATATATATATATATATATATATATATATTATATTAGACCTATTTTAACTTCCGATCTTATTACTTATAATTCTAAATTCCTTCCTCCTCCGGTTGTAGACAATCAGATCATACATCTCTGCATCGTGTTCAATTTCTTCATGTTTTCTGATGAAATATCTCACCACCTTCGGCAGTAAAACGTTTTTATCTAATGCCAAAGGATGTAAACGCATTGATTTAAGCAAAAAAAAAGCAAAATTCCTTTTTCCTCAAAACATTCCTAACTCTGGTATTTGGTGCAAGAAACAGAAGGCTGGACAAAAGCATCAACCCAGGCTGGAAGCAGAAGTAGAATACCGACCATTGAAGGGTAAAGCTCATTAGGGTAATTGCAGAAAGAGCAAATGAAATTAGATAAGAAGTTATCGAGTCAGGGAGAGAGAGAGAGAGAGTTTTGGATATATTTAACCATGGGTACGAAGGGCCTCACTCAGCTAAGGGTCAAATGCACCTGGAAAGGATGAATGACCTAAGGGTGAAGAAAGATATTGTGAGAGGAGATCAAACGATTGAATGAGAAGACCAAGGAGGAAGTAGACGGAGTAGGGAAAGGTGAATAGAACACAGAATTTTCTCAACTCAAAAAAATATCGATATATATATATATATATATATATATATATATATATATATATATATATATATATATATATATATATATATATATATATATATATATATATATATATATATATATATATATATATATATATATATATATATATATATATATATATATATATATATATATATATATATATATATATATATATATATATATTTTATATATATATGTGTCATATTTATTTAGTTCACTTTTTAGCACATTTATATATTAAATACTTAAGATAATATTCCACTTATTAAAAGTCTTCGATAAAACGGTATCAAAATCATATTTTTTATTGTCAAACTGACGTTGTTTGAAACAGTTTGAAGAATTTCCTGTTTCAAGAGAGCGAGTATCGATCGCCAACTGTCACAGACTCAATTAACTCTTTCTTTTCCGGACTTTTTTTTTTTTTTTTT
>SEYY01007599.1:10000-15000 GCA_009176605.1 Armadillidium nasatum
TTACATCCAGCAATTTTGAAAAATTTATTTTCATGAAAGGGAATATGACCCTTTTCAGATTGCAAGAGGAGAGCTACGAGGAGGAAGAGATCATAGATGGCTGAATAAATAATAATAAATTCTTTCTCATTTTTTGTTATATATTTTCATTTATCAAATAAAATTTAAAAATAATTCATCTTTACATCCTAGCGCTAATTTTTTTTTTATTTTTATTTTATTTTTTTTTTTTATTTATTTTTTTTTTTTTTGCTTCAAAATTTGCGCTTTAAAAATTTTTTTTTATTTGCGGACATATGCGCTTTTGCATTTGCGGACTAAATTTTTGAAAAAATGTGCGCTTTTGCATTTGCGGACAAAATTTTTAAAATTTGCGCTTTTGAGTTTGCGCTCTAAATTTTAAAATTTGCGCGCCCACCTCTGGTATATATATATATATATATATATATATATATATATATATATATATATATATATATATATATATATATATATATATATATATATATATATATATATATATATATATATATATATATATATATATATATATATATATATATATATATATATATATATTATAGTGATGGATCGGATGTCATATTTTCTAATTTGCGGATGCGGATGTTGAATTTAAGAAAGTGCGGATGCGGATGCGGATGTTAATTTTTCGAAAAATGAAGATGCTCCGCGGATGCGGATGCCATCACTAATATATATATATATAATATATATATATATATATATATATATTATATATATATATATATATATATATATATATATATATATATATATATATATATATATATTATATATAAATATTTCACTTTCCAACTTTTCCACTTTCGTGGGGTAATACAGCCATAATTCTTTCACACACGTACATACGAACCTCAAATATCACCCTCCGTTGCCCTTTGGTTCGTTCTTTTTCGCGTTTCACCTTCTCAGATGGTCTCTATTGTTCCTTCGTCTCACATTGGAGTGTCTATGTTCCCACTTTTCCTTTCCCCGACTCCCTTCTCTCGTGCCTTAAAAGTGGCCTACTCCTACATTACCTTTCAAAATAACAACAACAAGATAGCGAAACATAGAATTCCCTCGGAGATGCTTCGAGGGGCGGCATCCATAGAATGATCCTCATCCACTCTTTCCCCCATCAACAATTGGGAGTTTTTAGCCTCTAGTGATGGGGTAGATGCCACCAAGACCTCTATGCCGATTTGCCCTGATGCCCTTTTCATTACCTTCTGCAACATTCTCGGTCTCTTTACTAATTTCAACTTTGTCGAACACCACCTCTCTTTTTCTAGACCTCATCTCTTATTCTTAACAGAAACTCAGTTGTTTGAGTGCTCTGACAGCAAGAATTACTCTGTTTCCTCTTACTGTCTCTATCCTCAATTTTCAGCCAAAGGCGGGTGCTGATTTTCCATGGAATGATTATTGTTTCCGTGGAAGGGGTCCCTCGGAGTGTGCAGAACGAATAACCGAGGTGATTCTCTTTGGCATGGTGGCGTACATTCCAAACCTAACAAACCTTAGTTTAACTCTGCTTGTTCTCGATGCTGCCTTCAGGGACTACCTTCGTATTCAAACTTCAGCGAACTCATGCAACTTATATTTCATCCCGGAATCGTACAAAATCTATTCTCCGTAACACTTAAAACTCCTTTCCCCGTTTAAAATGCAACAATATTTCTGGTTCTATTTCCTCACGCCCTTTCTGTAATTTTGCAAAAAATTTCAACTCTAACTTTGCTTCTTCCTCTTTCCCTCCCCTAGTATCTTCTGACGGTACAACTGCCGCTTTGCCTTCCTCAAAAGCTGAACTCTTCGCTCAAACTTTTGCTTCTAATTCAACCTTAAACGATTCCTGAGCTGTTCCTACTCCTTCAACCCCCTCCAACTCATTTATTCCTAAAACTATAATTTCTTCTAAAGACGTCACTTCTGCTCTCTCTGAGCTTAACATTAAGAAGGCGTAGCAGGTCCTGATAGTATCCCTCCTTTGGTTCTCAAAACTTGTGCCTCCGAGCTTGCACCCTGCTTTGGTAAAGAATTTCGTCTATGTGTTTCTACTTCAATCTTCCCTTCTTGTGTGTGCAAATTCAACCTGTGCCAAAGAAGGGGGACCCCTCTCAGCCCTCTAGCTATCGTCCCATTTCTTTAACCTCCGTTCTTTCTAAAGTTTTCGAATCTACCCTTAACAGGAAGATTTGGAAACATCTCAATTCTTCTAATCTTATCTCTGATCGCCAGGATGGCTTTCGTAAGAAACGCTCTACTGGTGATCTTCTTTCCCTTTTCTCTGACTCTTGGTCCTCCAACCTTCGGCATTTTGGTGGAATCTTTTGCTCTTGCGCTAGTACATATCGAAACCTTTAGATAGAGTCTGGCACAAAACTTTGATTTCTAAACTTTCTTCTTTCAGTATCTATCCATCTTTCTGTGACCTTCTCTTTAATTTCCTTTCCTGTCGTTCTATAGCAGCTGTTGCAGACGGCCAGAGCTCTTCCTTTAAATCTATTAATACTGGTGTTCCTTAAGGATTTGTCCTATCCCCAACACTTTTTCTTGTTTTCATTAATGACCTTCTCTCTGTTACTTCATCTCTATCCACTCCTATGCTGATGACTACACCCTTCCTTACTCTTTTCAATTTGAAAGGCGCCCCTCCCAACAACAGTTATTAGACGCAAGGAAGGTTGCCTTGGAGCAGCTGACCTCTGATCTTTCTCGTATTTCAAATTGGGGCAGAGAGAACATGGTTATTTTCAATGTCACCAAAATTAAATTCCTTCATCTCTCTACTCGACACAATCTTCCAAACAACTATGATATCTTTTTCGAAAACACTCATCTCAGACCATCATCTGTTTTTAATATTCTCGGTGTTTCTTTTTCTCGTGATCTTACTTGGAAAGATCACATTACTTCTCTTTCTAAACAAGCTTCTAAGAGGTTAGGTGTTCTGAGGCGCCTTCAGTATTTCTTCACTCCACCCCAGTTGCTTGCTCTATATAGTGGTGTTGTTCGCCCCTATATGTAGTATGCGTCGCACAACTGAGGTGGTTCCACTCATACAGCTTTCTTTGAGAAGGTGGAGTCTAGGGCTTTTCATCTTATCAACTCTCCTGCTCCCACTAATTCTCTCAAGTCTCTATCTGCCCGTCGAATTGTTGCGTCAATCTCTCTATACTATCGTTATTACAATATATACTTCTCTTCTGAACTCTCTCATCACATACTTCCTTCACTGAGAAGGCCTCATGTGACTCGACTTTCTACACAGTCTCATCCTTTCTTTGTCCAACTCTCCGACCCCAGACTTAAACGCTATGCTCAGTCTTACATGTACACTACTGGTAAAGTCTGGAACACACTCCCTTCTTCTTTTTTCCCAACTTCATATGACTTACAAACCTTCAAACCTCGTGTATCAAGTCACATCGACCTTGACCAGGTTCCCGTCTTTCCCCTAACTCTGGTGGAATTTTAGTTGACCTCTGGTCTTTGCCCTCCAGAAGAGGAAAGGAAGATTTATATATATATATATATATATATATATATATATATATATATATATATATATATATATATATATATATATATTATATATATATATATATATAAAATATTCCTTTCCTCTTATTAGCTCTGATGGTTCTGTTGTTAACACCTGTTCTCCTCTAATTCAACCCTAAACGACCCCGGCAATTCTCATAATACTTCATCTTCTCTCAGATGTCCCATGCCTTTACCTGTGATTATATTTTATCAGGTGTATGGGCTTCTGAAACCTATTAAAGTTAGGAAGGCAAGCGGCAGGGATGACATTCTCCCCCGAGTTTTAAGAAAGTGTGCTTCTGAGATGGCTATGTCCCTTGTTAAACTTTTCTCTCTATGCCTCAATACTAGTACTTTCTCTCAGTATTGAAAGCACGCATTAGCCCATCCTTTTGCGAAGAATGGTAGCCGCTCTGATCCTTAACTTTCACTAGTATTCTGTTTAATATTTTTGAAACCTTCACAATTCTCATTTCTTAGATCATCTGGAATCACATTCCCTTCTTTCTGATCACAGTTTTTTTCCTCTTTCGAAGTCTACTGGTGATATATTTTCATATCTGACGGATTTAGGGTCTTCTGCCCTTAGTGACCATGGGAAGTTTTGTGTGGTTCTGCTTGACATATGTAAAGCATTTGACCGTGTATGACATCCGTCACTGCTTTCCTAGCTTCCTTTCTTTGGCTTTCCTCCTCCTCTTTGTGTACATATGTCTAGCATTCTTTCTGGTTATTCCATTTCGGCTGTTGTTGATGTGACGACTTCTTCATCACTTCCTGTCAATAGTAGTATTCCTCAAGGTTTTGTCTTGTCTCCTACTCTATTCCTACTTTTTATTAATAATCTTCTCAGCTGCTCATCTATCCCTATTCATTCATATGCCGATGACTCGACCCTGCATTCTTCTACTCATTTCAAATCTGCCTCCTCTTTTGCATATAGAGTTGTCTTTCGTCTTCATCTTTCAGATTCCATTCCTACTGATTTGAATAGAATTTCCAGGGGGTTGTCTCAACTTTGTGTAATTCAGCTCTTTAAAAACTCAGCTTCTTGAAATATCACTCTAAAAGGCACCTCCTAACTTTTCAATTTCTTTCTCTCCTGTTGACAGGATTAACATCCTTGGTGTACACATAAATAAAAAAATGTCTTGGAAACCTCACATCACAATAGTTTCTAGGGCGGCCTCAAAGAAGCTTGGAGTTCTGTTTAGACTACCGGAATTTTTTTCCTCCTCGCAGTTGCTCCAATTATACAAGGGCCTAATCCTCCCTTGCATGGAATACTGCTCTCATTTCTGGGGTGGTTTAGGTTTCACCGTCTTTTGGATAGGATTTAGTGAAAGGGTAAAGACTTATTAATTGTTCCGCTCTTTCTAATTCTCTTTTCTGGAATAATATTATTTGTGAAGTAATATTATCTTTAT
>SEYY01007599.1:35000-40000 GCA_009176605.1 Armadillidium nasatum
CTCTCTACTCAAACAGCCTTCCACACAACTCTGATATCTCTTCGAAAATACAAACGTATTATATATATATATATATATATATATATATATATATATATATATATATATATATATATATATATATATATATATATATATATATATATATATATATATATATATATATATTATATATATATATATATATATATATATATATATATATATATATATATATATATATATATATATATATATATATATATATATATATATATATATATATATATATATATATATATATATATATATATATATATATATATATATATATATATATATATATATATATATTATATATATATATATATATATATATATATATATATATATATATATATATATATATATATATATATATATATATATATATATATATATATATATATATATATATATATATATATATATATATATATATATATATATATATATATATATATGTTATAACAGACAACTCCTCACCCCCCTCGTGCCATCAGAATCTGTATTATACATAAGTCGGCATTCTTTTGCTTAATTAATTATAATTGCGTGCTGTTTTGTAGATTTTTAATTATGGAACTAAAGTTTGTTATAACCCTTAACGAGGCTACTTATTAGTTAATTTAGTTAAGGCATGGAAATAAATAACAATTACTAAAGTTGAAATAATGATGCTCTTTATAAACGGCACGCATTAAACCGACCAATGAGAGGGCGAGACCCTCTCTTGAAGTAAGATGCCTTCGAAAAGCGGAAAAGTCAGTTAGAGTTGGGCGGACGACAAAGCCGGGTAAAGAATCGCTTCTTGTAAATTCCCAGGCGAGTCCAACAAACATTTAATTAAAAAAACCGAAATTATCGATCACAAATAATTAACATTGAAAAACCTAAAGTGCTCAATCCTGTGTGATAAAATATATTGTGCTTTATTGGATTATACCCATTATTTTGCCGGGGGCATTGTTGCCTCGCTGTTCCATTTCATTTCAAATCTGCATTTTAATAAAGGATAATAAGTTTTTGTTTGGAGTTAATTACCTAATTAACGTAGTCCGTATATATATATATATATATATATATATATATATATATATATTATATATATATATATATATATATATTATATATATATATATATATATATATATATATATATATATATATATTATATATATATATATATATATATATATATATATATATATATATATATATATATATATATATATATATATATATATATATATATATATATATATATATATATATATATATATATATATATATATATATATATATATATATATATATATATATATATATATATATATATATATATATATATATATATATATATATATATATATATATATATATATATATATATATATAATATATATATATATATATATATATATAATATATATATATATATATATATATATATATATATATATATATATATATATATATATATATATATATATATATATATATATATATATATAATATTATATAATATATATAATATATATAATATATATATATATATATATATATATATATATATATATATATATATATATATATATATATATATATATATATATATATATATATATATATATATATATTATGTATTGTTCTTTCAGTTTTTTCTGTTTTTCTTTTTTTTTATGATTATCTAGTCAAGAATGTTATGAGGTGCTGAAATTTCACACCTGACCTAAAGTCAAAATAAAACATAATTTAGAAAATTTAAATCCCAGATATTCTTTAATTTGACGCTCTATATTTTTCACATAATTTATATTGATTGTTCGAACTTTAAAATAAATTAGTCTTACATCCCTTTAAGCTTTAAAAATATATTTTCAAATGTTTGAATTTTCTCAAAACTAACTTTTGTTTATAAAACTTATTTATTATATCGTTCAACAGTAAAATATCATTTTTTTAATCAAAATAATATTTTGTTAAAAAAAAATGAAAAAAAAAATGAAAGATGAAAAAAATTTATCACTTTTTATTTTAATTTGTAACGATAAAAAAGAATTTTTAATTTCAGTTCACAAAACTCACTCTTCATATATATTTTATATATATATACATATTTTTTCAACTTCAAATACAAATTATTCACTCTCATTATACTCTCGGTTGCCTCTTAATTAAATTATGTAAATATTTTCAGATAAAAAGCTATTTCATTTCATTGTCATTTGAAATGGACATTTCATTCAATTTTGTGAATTAGAATTTAAAATATTTAAACGTAATAACAAAAAAAAAAAAAAAAAATCAACTGAAACAGGAAATAAAATATAAATTGAAACTTCTCCCCTTAGCACTAACAACTCACAATGTTGGAAGTATTAGTGTGATGTTAGCTTATTACTTTAATATTTCCACGCACAGTGTTCTTCATGATGATGTGGTGTCTACAGCTTTTCGACTTACTCTTACTTTCACTAACTCTTAATAATTTACTTTTAGACTCTCCTTATACTATCGCAAAAGAGAGTGATGCAACAATTCCACTGTAAGAAAGTGATTAAAAAAAGTAAGTTACAATAGGTTAGTTGAGAAGTCGAAAAAAAACTATACATCACCTTATAAAGAAGAGAACCGTGAGTGAAATATTCAATTAATACGACAATATCAAGCATGTTTATTCGTTCTTTGTAGGCAGAATGTGTTGTAAAATTTCATTAATTATGTAAAAATAATCAAAATTTCATAATTATAAGTTATTTGAATATTCTGTCATTGGAAAAATAACTATATTAAAGATGGAAAAAGATCTCAATTGAATTCAAATCAAATTTTAACACTCTAGTCGTATACTTACTTCTTTAAGAGGACCTCTCGTAACTCGTCTTCCAACAAAATCCCATCCTTTAACCTCTATGATCAATCTTACACTCACCCTTTTCTTCTTTTCTAACTACCTTTGACTCCCATAGTTTTACAATGTATCGAAGTGTGTCTGCTTTGGTTTGGCCTTGAAAACCATTTTTTCCATAACTTTGATTAAATTTGCAAACCGGATGAGACTCATATATATATATATATATATATATATATATATATATATATATATATATATATATATATATATATATATATATATATATATATATATATATATTATATATAATATAAATATAACAAGCACTTTTTTTGACTTTTTTTTCTACACATCGCTTTCTAAGGACTATCAAGTAGTCTGTCTTCATATTCATTTTATGTTAACTTTTACCGGACGTCATTGGGAGTTTAAAAATTTTGAGTGTATACATGTGAGCAATTTATATTTTTTTAGTATATAAGAAAATGTATTTGGCTAGTTTAACTAGTATATACATATATTTCGCTAAATGTTTTACTAGTTGATTAATATGAATTTTAAATATCAATTTGTCGTAAAATATTACTCCTAGTATTTTTGCATTTGAGACTCTTAATAATTCAGCTCCGATTAAGTTAATATTGAAGTCTTCTTTTATATTTTAATTTCCGATAATAAGAAATGTCGTTTTTCGTACATTTAATGAAAATTTATTCGAATTTATCCAAGTAATTACTCTATTTAAAGTAAGCACGGCTTTTTTGTGAGTATGTTTCAGGATTTTTATTGTTTATTCATATCGATAATATCTTCCACAAATGAGACAAAAACAGAGTTGTGTGAGTTGAATGAATCATTTTTATATGGTGTAAATAATAATAGCCCCAAAATAGATCCTTGGAGAACGCCATTAGTTACTAGCCATATATTAGAGTTGAGTGTTCCCCAATTTTGCATACTGAGGTCTTTCAGTTAGATAATACCTAAACCATAACAATGGGATTCCCCTTAGTGTCCATCATATTCATTTTCTTTAAAAGAATATTATGTTCAATTGAATCAAATGTTTTTGTAAAATACATTTATAATACCTCATATGAATCTTTTCGTTCAATGTTTTCATATATTTTTTCAGTCAAGCAAAAGGGAGCATCAGATGTTCATCTAACTTTTCGGAAACAAAATTAAAAATCTTTAAAGAAATTATTTGAGTTAAGGTATTCAATTAGTTGGCATTCCTATTAATTTCTCACATATTTTACTAATAGAGTGTGAAATTGAAAACTATCTATATTCAGTGGAATGAATCTATGACACTTTATGTAAATCGGTGTTACACTTGTGAGTTTGAAAATTTGTGAGAATATACCCCTGCGTAAAGAAATGTTTAATAAGATTTTTAATGGGGAAGAAATTATATCGTCAATGAGTTTGAGGATACTATTGGGAATGGCACGAGTGTCATATGTTTTAATTTTTAGACCCTCAATTACCGTTTTAACCTCTGAGTCCGAAATATGCCTAAAGGAAAAAAGCTCATATCAATGTACTAGTACTACTACTACTATTACCAATAATAATAATAATAATAATAATAATAATAATAATAATAATAATAATAATAATAATAATAATAATAATAATAATAATAATAATAATAATAATAATAATAATAATAATAATAATAATAATAATAATAATAATAATAATAATAATAATAATAATAATAATAATATAATAATATAATAATAATAATAATAATAATAATAATAATAATAATAATAATAATAATAATAATAATAATAATAATAATAACGATAATTCAAAATTCTTTATTCATTGAACGTACACTGTAATTTACAATATGTAGTAGGTCCTATACTACTAACTGTATAATTAATAATAATAATAATAATAATAATAATAATAATAATAATAATAATAATAATAATAATAATAATAATAATGAAGTGACTGTTCTGTTCTCTGAAAAGGGACTTCTAAGGGGATACAAATTGGTTTCCATTGAACCCAAAAGTTTAGTAGTTAAGTAAGTTTTTTAATTTTATTATTAAAAAGTAAATACTAAAATGGTGCATAAAACGAAATGAATGATAAAAATAAT
>SEYY01007599.1:45000-63027 GCA_009176605.1 Armadillidium nasatum
GTTTGAATATCTTGCATGACAGAAAGTGGACGAACATTTAATCTTGTTTGTATTTTCTTCAGCTCATTTTGGGCTACAACGGAGTGATTGAAATAAGTAGCAATTAACCTACATTTGGTTATTAAATCGGATACACATTTTTGACTCATAATGGAATTTTTAACTACTATCTGAGTTTGGTGTGCAAAGCAATCTACATTTTTCACTCTTGCCAGAGAAAGTGCTTTTTTTATATTTGTGCCCGAATCCCTGACTACGCAGTGCACTTCATTTAATGAAATCTTCCATTTTGTCAGCATCTTTTCAAATACAGTTTCAAGATAGTCGCCTGTATGGCGCTCAGAAAGAGGTTCTGCATTCAATACAAAGTTTTGCCTTTGAAAGTTTTTATCGATTGCATGATACGTGAGGGATAAAAGAGAAACTCCAGATGTGCTGTCAGACCATTCATCAATTGTAAATGATCCATTGCATGTATTAATTAGGGATGATACAGTTGATTCTATTTTACTTGCTACAAACAAATACATTTCCTCACATATCAAGTCTCTGTAAAACTTTCTTTGCTTTTAGCACATACTGTGGTGAAGCTTCTTCCATCAATCTTTGAAAGCCTAAATCTTCTACATGAGTGAATGGCAAATCATCTAAAACTATCATTTCAGCAATTTTATTATCCATTGATTTTGATTTGCTATCATTTTTATCCCATTTTTTCATATTTCCTAAACTTTTAATAATTGTTTGTTGCTTAGTTTTTTCTTCAAAACTATCCGCGGATGCGGATGCGGTTGCGGATATCCAATTGCGGATATCCGCGGATGCGGATATTGGAAAAATGATGCGGATATCCGCAGTTGCGGATGCGGATGCGGATATCCGGTCCACCTCTAGTTTCAACGTGTCGACGTTTCGGACACATGTGAAAAAAAATGGGTTGACTGTTTGACCAACATCGTATTTTTTTTTATATCGATACAATCGATATGTAAGCCTACTTTTTTAATTTTATTATTATAAAAATTATGAATATATTTTTTTAATTTTTAATATATTATTTTAGTAGATGCATGGCACACGAACATTTATCTACGGGGGGCTCTGCTCCCCGTACCCCAAGACCCGTGAGTGATGGTGATATAATTCTTTCGAATAATTGATATCGATATAGTGTAGATGATTTGGATGAGTAATAAAAAAAAATTTGTCGGCCCTTTGACCTTATCAAAAGAGTTGTCTACGTTTTGGAAGCGAGGCAAAATTTTGTTTTTGGCTTGTAGACGATTTGACCTGTCGACGACTTTTCCTGTCTGCGATTTGGGGTAATCCCCATTTTGCTCAGTTAATATTATAATTTTACGTTTCAAATTAAAATTTTATTTGCAATTTTAGAGTAAGAAATATGAAGCATACTTTTAATTTTTTATTTGAGTAATTCTTTTTTTTTTTTTAAATGATACAAGAAAAAATGCTTTAAAAAATGATTTTTTATTTATTTTTTAGTGTGTGTATTTTTCGTAATAGCTTTCAAAAGAGTTTTTAAATTAAGCTTTTAAAGGTGTTCTTTACATTTGTAAAATTATTGTTGCTGAAAAAAAAAAAAAATTTAAATTTAAGAACTTAAATGTAATGTGTCGTATTTTATATATATATATATATATATATATATATATATATATATATATATATATATATATATATATATATATATATATATATATATATATATATATATATAATATATATATAGTGTGATAGGGCCAATCCCGTAACCATCGAATCCGAATCCAAATCCGAATTCGGAACATCCGAATCAGAATAGAATCCGAATTCAGGTAATTTTACAGTTTCTCGAATCCGAATTTAGAACCCCTTCTAATCCAAATCTGGAACTTTTGAATCCGAATCCACTTACTTAAATATTTCAAATCTAAGTAATTTTAAATTCAACGAATTCAACATTTTATGCACATATATATATATATATATATATATATATATATATATATATATATATATATATATATATATATATATATATATATATATATATATATATATATATATATATATGAGAGAGAGAGAGAGAGAGAGAGAGATTTTTCTCGGTAACTAAAAAGCAAAATTAATATTATTGTGACATCAAAAAAATCTTAAAAGTTCTACAATGGCCTTAAAAGATTGAATCACAAATCTGTACATCAGCTGAAACGAGTATAGCTCAAATCTCTACATCAGCATTTTTAGAAGCAGCTCCTTGCAACAGTTAATAATCTTTGGTCGGTGCGCAATCTACATTCAGTGTTAACTAGTGTTCAAATATTGTCTTTCAATATTATCTAAATTTGTTCTTTAATTTCAGAAAAACTTTTACTACTTTCTAATAAAGACAATCATATTGACTTGTATAAATGAACTATTTTTTTTTTGTTTTTTAAATTTTAATTTCCATTAATATTTTTTTCCTTTTTGAGAAATGAACAAACTAATGTCAATTGCTTGTGCTCATGCTTAAAACAGAATCTCCTCTGTAAATGCCTTATTATTATTATTAATTTTATTATGGTATCAACAAGAGGAAAGGCTTGCTTGTTTCACCTCAGCCTGTACTTTCAGGATCAAAACTTCCTTCAAATGGAGAAGTCTTAGGCGCACTTTTATATCAATTTCATCAAAGAAAACAACAGTTCGAGATGTTATAACTCAAACCATTGAAATAGTACAGAGTTTTTGGGATATTCCCAAAATTCCAATGATGAGGAAAGATAACATCATAACAAAAATTGAAAAACTTTACAAAGAATACCAATTAATAATGAAAGGAAGCACTCGTCTTTTTTTTCGTCAAATAGTTCGAGAGAACACATTTAAACCCCAATTGCAAAACCTTTTAGATGTCTCTCATGCAGAAGCTTTAAATAAAATAAAAAATTTAGAAGATAAAGCCTTCTTGATTACCCAACGTGAAAAGGGAAGAAGAGGAAGAATGAGTTCTGTAGACAAAGATCTAATGAGACAAGAAGTTAGAAGTCATGAGAGACAAGAACAACTTGCAGGTCAGCGAGCCAGAAAATAAGCTTCTTCGTTAAATACTTTAGCACAACTAGAGTCCTCAAGTGGATCCTCATCCACCATCGACCAAATTGATTCAAATGATAAGGATAAAAATATTCAATGAGTTGCTGGTAGGGTAAATCCCCCTAAGACTAAGTGCAAAAGTGAAACGAGCCAGAACCCTGCTTATCTGCAGCTTTGGATAGAACGAAGATGTCTGATAGGATCATCACATATGTTCTAACTGAAACTACCTGTTCTTTAGGTTATGATATAAATAAAATACATATAAATCGGTCTTCCATTCGTCGTCAACGAATGGCACAAAGGAAACAAATAGTAACAAATTTAAAGAAAGAATTCAAATCAGAGACTCCATTGATAGTTCACTGGGGTGGGAAGTTGATGCAGGATCTAACATCAAAAGAACATGTTGATAGGCTTCCATTTCTGGTATCAAGAAAGAACACAACACAATTATTGGATGTATCAAATTATAAAGTGGATCCGGAGTCAATATGGGTAATGCTGTAGTTAAAGCAATTTAAAAATGAAATCTTACTTATCAAGTTTTGGAATGTCTTTTGACATAACAGCTTGAAATACTGGCTGCCACAAAGGAGCACGCATATTAATTGAAAAGACGCTCCAAAAAGATTTACCATGTTTTCCATGCCGGTATCACATTTTGGGACTGATTTTTCAAAGTGTGTTTTCAGAGATTCTTGGTGTTTCTTCTGGTCCTGAATTTCTCCTATTCAAGAGTTTTCAAGCTATTTGGAAAAATATTGATAAAAATATCTTCATCACTGGACTACAGTGTGCTACACTGACAAAAATATTCCTTGATATTAAAGAAGACATTATAGAATGGAAAATGAACGTGCTCCGTTAAAGAGAGGATTTGAGGGGAGATTATCGTTAAATAATTGAATTAATAATTATTTTTCTTGATGGCGTGCCTCCTGGTGGTATCCGATTCCGTTCTCCTGGACTAGATGGATGAGTAAGGTTATATATTTCCTGAAACCAATTTCATTAAACAAAGACAGAAGAGACTGAGTTTCAGAGAATTTGCAAATTTACAGTAAAGGTATATGCAAAAATGTGGATAGACGCACCTAACCCTGCGGCAGCTCCTTGGAATGATATTAATCCCATTACATACCTTAAATCTGTATAAGAAAATAGATTCAAAGGTAGGAAATGTTGCTTTAAATAAACTTTTACAACACCTTTGGTATCTTTCGGAAGAATTAATGCACTTTCACTGTTTCATGCAAAAGTTTCAACAAAAATTAAAATGAAAATTGTCACTGCGATCATAAATGGAGCTGGCGGAAGTGGAGAACCTGAATGCCCACCTCCAAAGAAGATTACAATTCCAAAGACATCAATTTCCAACTGCAAGTTACAAGATTTTGCAACACTGCGGGCTATCGCCTTTTTTTCAGAAATTGAACATTGATACTGCATTTTTACACACAGACCCTGAAACATGTCTGGAACGAGATGATTATCAGAAAGAAGTATTAATTATAACAGCAATATCAGTTATCAATGATTTTGTAGAGCAAGGAGTCGCATTAATCCAAGAATATAATAAAACATTAACAAAGAATGAAAAGCAACTTCAATTCATACTCCAAGTAGTAGCAAAACACAGAAAACTATTCCCAGATAGTAAGAAGTCAACATTATTGAACAAACCGGATGCAATGAATAGTTAGAAGCTATGAAACCCTCGCCATGGGTGTTTACTACTCCTGCGGGAGGGGAGACCTGGACGCTCTCAGGGTACAACTTTGACGGTGATGTGCAATATGTTCTTATTCATCAACTCTTAAAATATTTTAAACAGAGTGTTTTCACTTCCGTAGCAACCTATTCCGAAGGTAGGAGTAAGACTTTTTAAAAAAAAAAATTTTTTCACGCATTATAAGGACAAATAATATATATATATTATATATATATATATATATATATATATATATATATATATATATATATATATATATATATATATATATATATATATATATATATATATATATATATATATATATATATATATATATATATATATATATATATATATATATATATATATATATATATATATATATATACAGTGGGAAAAGTTTAGAGGCCTACCAGAGTTGGAAAATTTTACGGACGGATCAAATTTTGAAAGTATGAAAGTTTAAAGTTGGAAAAATAGATAGAGGATATGAGTTCCAGATTTTGACAGTAGTACATGCAAGATTGACAATATCAGTTACTTCTGGTGTCAAAGAGTTTGAAAAAAAGGATGAGACTGCATCGAAAGGCCTGTTTCACAAGCCCTTCTCATTGGAGGAGGTATGCGACTGGAGACCATAATAGTAGTTTTCACTGTAATTGCGATATTTAGAGGTTGACCCACCAACAGAAGAAGATACAGTGAAAGATATTAAGAGCAAACTAGTTGACAAGACGAAAATGCTTGAATTCCACCTTTTCAAGGAGAGAGGTGTAAATGGAACCACACCAGATTTGTGTAGTATGTTCCATATATGAACGAGCAGCTCCTCGTAAAGAGAAAGAAACTGGAGTGAGTTGAAGAATTTCAAAATCGCCTTTGAACATCCAATCTCTTAGAAACTTATTTAGAAAGAGAAATAATGTGAATCCTTCCAAGAAAGATCAAGAGAAAAAGATACACTAAGAATATAAAGGACAGATGGAGGTTATTCTGCAATAACCTGCAGTGATCAACACACATGTGAGCCGAAATAAAGTTTCGTATTCGTAAATGTCATTGTGTAGAGTATAGAGACAGGAGGAACTGATTATTAATTGCTGTTGAGTTGGACGGATTTCAAAATGAAAAGATTAATAAAGAGTAGAGTCTTCAGCATAGAAGTGGATGTAATAATGTAATAGAAGGAAAACCAATAATGATAAACAGAAAAAAAAATTGAAAATTGAAGATATCTTTTGAACAGATATAAAGAATGAAAGGTGGACGTCCACAGCAATTGTTTTTGATAAACAGGAAAGAAAATGAGACAGAGAGAAGGATAGATAACGAAAGTGGAAATTTAGAAGACATCTATCATAGGATTTTTGATATGTCTTCTACCACAGCAAAAGATTCACGGAATACCAAGGGTTAGAGAAGAGAGAAAGAAGATCAAAAGTAGAGTGTTCTTTACGAAATACGACACCCTCATTACACCATTCGAAATACATTCACTTTATATTTTTTATTTGAATTTAACATTAATGATAGTAAAATGTAAATGAAAATTCAGATAAAATTAAAATAATTATAAAATTAACAACAACAAGATTATAGTTTGCAATGTTTACCCAAAACTGATGTGAGTGTGTGGCACTTCATTGTACTGAGAGGGTGAAGCAATGGTGGAGGAATTTGAGAGGTCATTTACCTCGAGAACCTGCCATAATAAGACCTATAGAAAAGAGAAGAGATAGTGTGTCATAGTCACGTCGCAGATATAGAGGGTCAAAGGAGTTTGAAAGTTGGGAGAGTTAATTAGGTTTTTAGCCTTAAACTAGATGCCAAAGATAGGGCAGATTTCATATGATTGGAAAAATGGAGAGGTAAATCATCAGCATAAGAAAGAATGGAATTTCAATTGCTGCTGAGAAGATTGTTAATGAAAAATAAGAATAAAGTTGGAGATAGAACAAAATCTTGAGGAACACCACAATTAACAGGAAAAGAAGAAAAGGTCACTTCATCAACAAGTGCTGATACGGAAAAATCTGAGAGAAAACTTAACATGAATAATCAAAGAGAAGGAAGAACTCATATATATATATATATATATATATATATATATATATATATATATATATATATATATATATATATATATATATATATATATATATATATATATATATATATATATATATATATATATATATATATATATATATATATATATATATATATATATATATATATATATATATATATATATATATATATATATATATATATATATATATATATATATATATATATATATATATATATATATATATATATATATATATATATATATATATATATATATATATATATATATATATATATATATATATATATATATATATATATATAATGTCAAAACCATTTAATATCTCAAGTGGACCACAGATATCCAGGATATGAAAATTGAGGAGAGTTTCAAAGATTTTAGAAGGAATACGAGTGAGTGCTATAGAACAGTAGTTAGAAGTATTAGATCTTCTATCTTTCCTCGGGATCGAATAAACATATGAGTGTTTCCAGCAAAGAGGGAAAATATTAGTGCTAAGACATAGAGAGTAGAGTTGAATGAGGACAGGCACTAGCTCAGATATGCACTCCCTGAAAATTAGAGGAGGAATGTCATCCATAGATCTCAGAATCTCAAGCACGCGATCATTTCTGATTACAGGTAGAGACATAAAATACTTAAGAGGAGGAGTAGGATGAGGTATGCTAGACTCGTCCAGGGTAGAATTAGATGAAGAAAAGAGGCTAAAAAAAGAAAAGAAAAGAGTGTTAGCTACTGTATAATCAGAGTGAATATATTCACTCTGATTATACAGTAGCTCTCTTATAAGAGACGGAAAAGCAAATGTACAGAAAGTATCACAGTTCAATTTTTAGTAATAGTTCAATAGTTCAAGAATTTTCATCAGTAGGAGAAAAAAATGAAGTTTATATTACCGTAAATGAAAGAATTCAAATCCAAATCCGATTCAGGAACCTTCGAATACGAATAGAATCCGAATTCAGATGAGTTTTTGAATTTCTTGAATCCGAATCCAAATTCCAGTGCGAAACCACTGAATCCGAATCAAATCCGAATATATGTACAGTCGTGAACAAAAGTTCGTTCCTATTAGGCTGGAAATAAATATTTATATAAAATGGAGATCATTTCAGGTTCAGCCAATCACAGTTCAATTAAGCCCCTCTCAATGTTTTTATTTTCTTTTTATTCAAAATAGAGCTTTTATGAAATGATCTCTATTTTATATAAATATTTATTTCCAGCTTAATAGGAACGAACTTTTGTTCACGACTGTACCTATTAGATTTCTCCAATCATAATCCAAGAACTTGGAATACGACTCCAGCTAGTTTTGCAATTCTCGAATTTAAATTCCGAGTCCGAATCCGAATCCATGTCTTATATATATATATATATATATATATATATATATATATATATATATATATATATATATATATATATATATATATATATATATATATATATATATATATATATATATATATATATATATATATATATATATATATATATATATATATATATATATATATATATGCTATAATATATATGAATGTCTTATTCATTTGCATCACATTTACTTTCCAGAAAGAAGTACAAGAGTCAAATTGTTTCTGTAGTTATTGCTCCTTCTGGACAGCTTTTATGAGTCCAAATTCAAAGTTTTTTTTTTTTCTTTTTTTTTTTCTTTTTTTTTTCACAAAATTTGTCTCCAAATTTTTTAATAATTATTTTTCCTTGTCTTAATAAATTTTAAGGTTCCAATAATGAACTATTTCTCACTTCATTTGGTTTTGTTTGGAAATTTGATAAAGATTTCACTCAAGTAATCGATCCCTGGGATTACCCCAAAACGTCGACAGGGAAAGTAGTCGACAGGTCAAAGGGCCGACACGTCATTAACAAAATTTTGTCACTTGTCCAAAACATCGACAACTTTTTTTTGGTAAGGTGAATGGGCTGACAACTTTTTTTTTATAACTCATTTCAAATCGTCGACACAATAAATCGATATCGATTAATCGATAGATATATATCATCATCACTCACAAATGTTCGTGTGCCATGCATCTACTAAAATAATATATTAAAAATTTAAAAAATATATTCATAATTACTATAATAATAAAATTAAAAAATAGGCTTACATATCGATTGTATCGATATAAAAAAAAAAAGATGTTGGTCAAACAGTCGACACATTTTTTTTCACATGTGTCCAAAGCATCGACACGTTGAAATTGAAAAGAAAAGTCATCGACACATTTTTTTCAAAAGTGTCGACCCTTTGACCAGTCGACTATTTTCCCTGTCGACGTTTTGGGTATAGCGCCATCGATTCAGCGGCCGAAACTTTGTCTCATATTTTTCCTATTTTATTATTATTCTCTGAATTTTAAGGAATGTTAATTAGTTTTCAAAGTACCCTAGATTCGCTTAGAGTTAACTAAATAAATAAATAAGAAAATAATTAAATAAATAAAATAAATAAATAAATACATCATAAAGATTAACAAATAAATTAAAAAAAAAAAAATTTGGAAAAGAACTGAAAATTTTAGCGGTGTTGATTTTTTTTAAAAAAAAATTTCAAAATTTTTTATTCTCGACTTTTTCTAAGAAATATTTTTCACAAATTTAATCTAAAAATTAAAATAAAACACATGAATAAAATTTGAATAAAAATGAAAAAAGATTTCTCATAATTTAAAATAACTGTAAGAGAAGATTAAGGAATAAAAATAACTAAATAAATAAATAAGAAGAAAATATATATATATATATATATATATATATATATATATATATATATATATATATATATATATTATATATATATATATATATATATATATATATATATATATATATATATATATATATATATATATATATATATATATATATATATATATATATATATATATATATATATATATATATATATATATATATATATATATATATATATATATATATATATATATATATATATATATATATATATATACAAATATATAATAATAAAAATAATACTAATAATAATATAATAATAAAATATAATAATAATAATAAATAATAATAATATAATAATAATAATAATATAATAATAATAATAATAATAATAATAATAATAATATAATAATAATAATAATAATAATAATAATATAATAAAATAATATAATATATAATAATAAAAATAATAATATAAAAAATAATAAATAATAATAAATAATAATAATAATAATAATAAATAATAATAATAATAATAATAATAATAATAATAATAATAATAATAATAATAATAATAATAATAATAATAATAATAATAATAATAATAATAATAATAAAATAATAATAATAATAATAATAATAATAATAATAATAATAATAATAATAATAATAATAATAATAATAATAATAATAATAATAATAATAATAATAATAATAATAATAATAATAATAATAATAATAATAACAATAATAATAAATAACATTTGCAATAAATGAGGAAATTGTCTACTTCCATAAAAAGATTTCTTTTGAGCTTAATATTCCATCAAACTGTCCAATCACTTTCCAAAAAATCGATATCATTTGTCTTGTGCATATGTGTGTAAATGCACATGTCCAACTGTGTATGCGAACATATGTGTGTATTTTTGCAGCAGGCGGTAGCTGAAATATTTATCTGTGAAGATTTAAGATTTCGAGATGTGTAGGAATTTAGATCTCGAAATACGATTCACCTTTATTTTATCTCTATTTCAGTTTCAATTTTTATCCTTCTTTATAGTTTTTTTGGGGGGTGCGAAGACAGGGGGAGGATTCAGAACCTCCCTTCCCCCAATTTGATACAAATTATTGGAATGATTTTATTATTGGCATATGTTTACTTGCTTAACTTTGTTATTATACTTTTGAATTTAAAATTTCAATTTGAAATTTTGGTGTTAAGAAAATATTTTTCCTTTTAGCGTTACATGAAGAAAATTTTCAATATTATTTTGCTTTATAATTTATTTTTAGTTTGGTGATTTTATAAGTTTCAAGAAAAGTTTTGAATTATTGTTTGTATTATGATATATATATATATATATATATATATATATATATATATATATATATATATATATATATATATATATATATATATATATATATATATATATATATATATATATATATATATATATATATATATATATATATATAGGTATTAATTTTGTCCATTTACCAGATTAATATTTGTATTTAAACATTATTTTATTTATTTATTTACTTCTTTATAGAGTCTAAAGTTTATTAAAATGATTTAGTTTCAATCCTTATCTAAAGTGACCAAACGTGAGCGAAACGAAACGTTGGAGAATAAAATCTACTTCAATTTGAATTTCCTTAACTTAAAAATAAAATCTTTGAGAATTCTTTCTGACGGAAATAGCCCATTCAATTCATTTTAATTTGAAGTTCTAATTTCATCAATTATTTTTAAGCGGTTACTTGAACTGCTAATTAGATTAATCTTGTAACACAAATTTAAACATTGAAAATATTACTTAAATATTGATGTAATGATGTTTCTTATAAGACTTATTTGTTATGGCGTTCAGTTAGTACAGAAAGTATTTAAGTAAATGCGAAGAAAATCTCAATTTTTTTTTATTTAGATTTACGATCTTATAGAAATGGAATACCTATATTTGTAATAAGAACTATGAAAAGTATAATTATTTTATTTAACATGACAGAGACTCAATGCTTGTTTGTTTTGTGTAGCAATGTCAAGTTTAAATACAAATTGTTCATTATCATTTTATTCTCCATCCTTATAAATTATGTAAATATTTTCAGATAAAAGCATTGTCATTTTGATTTGAAATAGACATACCGGTTTTATGATCCCGATATCCCGATTATTTTATGGCGAAAGAATTTTATAATTTGGCTAAAATATTTCACAGAATATTCATAAAATTTCATTGATAAATGCAACCAGCACCCAACATTTCCGATTTTATTGTCAGGGTAATATAATTGTCAGCACCAGTACACGCGTGAAACAGCATACCCTCTTTTCATCTTCTAAATCTTATAACAGTGGACGAGAAATGATGTCAGAGTTTCGGCGAAAGTCCAGACAAAACGAAAAATCTGTGACAGTTTACCAGTTTTTATAGTTGTAATGTTTGGTGGTTCTGTTCTACACTTCTACTGTTTCGAAATTCCTAATTAATTAATTTTTGTTGTTATTTTTGATTCGTAGGTTTAGGTTATACTTTATTGTGTTTTATTCAATTTTGATATAAGAAATTTTTTGCCTTTTTCAAATTTGCTTTCTGCCCTTTTATGTAATAGGTGAATATATATATATATATATATATATATATATATATATATATATATATATATATATATATATATATATATATATATATATATATATATATATATATATATATATATATAAATTTGGTATTAGATGTCGAGATAGATGCATTTTAATGCATAAATTAATTAAAATGGTGTAAATCATATTTACATAATTGTGTTCTTTTTTGGGGGAAATTGGGTTAAATATTTCGAGTTGCCATGTTTTTGATTTACTTAAATGTTTCTATTCGCTCGACAATCTCTCGCGTTTGCTTCATATCGTCAGTGTTTCCATATGTGTAATAGGCATTTTAAAATTCCCATTGCATCACAGCCAAAGACTGTGGTTGCATTCCCCTTTTTTTGTTGACAGTGAAATAAGAGTGATTGCTGGCATATTTGTAAAATATATCATACAAAGCGTACTTGTTTATAATAGTTTATGTGTGTCTATTTGTAATTGTATTTATTTATTTTTGTCAATAATTGGTGAATTTATGCTTACAGATTCTAGACTGAAGTTGTTTTTTTTTAAAAGATATAATATTTGTTGATTTAGTGAAAAAACAGAGAGTAACAAACGAAAAGCAAAAGTGCAGTCTCGAAATGGTAGTGAAAAAAAAATTATGTTGTCAACCTTTACTTTTAATTAAATGAAACGAACCTTATACCTTCCGCCAAGTCATTCAGTATAGCCATTTCTTCAAAAATAGTCATCCTACCTTGAAAGACTGATACAGCAAAAATAGTAGGAGATGATGTTAAAATATGGAATTGTGCAAACCAGATGCATGATAAATATTATGTAGAGAAGTTGATAAATAGAGTTTGTTTCAAGAAAGCCAAGAAAATTAAAAGACAAATTATAGAAAATGTCTCTCTATAGTGCAGATTCAGAATATGGAGGAAAAATTAGAAAAACTCTTTGATATTTCGTCATGCATCACGGCGTTTAAAAATGTGAAAGTTAAATGGAGTTGGGAAAACAGATAAAGGGAGTGTGTTCTAGACTTTACCAGTAGAGTACATGTAAGATTAAGCATAGCGGTTAAGTCTGGGGACGGATAGAAAGGATGATACTGTGTAGAAAGTCGTGTCGCACTAGCCCTTCTCAATGGAGGAGGTATGCGACGTGAGAGTTCAGAAGAGCAGTATCCCTTGTAATAGCGATAGTATAGAGAGAGTGACGCAACAATTCGACGGGTAGAAAGAGATTACATAGGACAGATGCAGAAAATGGAGGAGATTAGAAAAACTCTTTGATATTTCGTCTTGCATCTGTAAGCTGACTATTCGTCTTTGTGTTGATAAAATTGAAGTGTTGTAAAGAAATTGCAATAAACAATACATAATCTATATTGTCCACCATTAAAGAAGGTAATAATACTTATTTTTCAACTTCTACATTACCTACCCTAATCCGTACTGCAAAATGCTACCTATACTTTTACTTTTTTATAAGTTCTGTTAGAGGAGAGATGATATTTGAAAAACCAAAAATCAAAAATAGGACAAAGGAGAGGTTTCCAGTTCGAAGCCATTGATAAAGATTCTGTTTTCAAAGATAGTAGGGCTACAGCTTTAAGAGTAAGAATAGAAAGGAAGTTTCAAAAGAAGAAAGATGTTGATTTGTGCACTACCCCTTCAACATGATTACAGGAATTATTTTCGGAAACTGTAGATGAAGAATCAGGAGTTTAATGATTGTAAATGTTTTCTCTTATGATGAATCATTTTAAAATATATAAACTTTTTTGTCTTCAATGGTGGGCATCCAGAGACTAATTTCCAAGTGTGCATGTCAAAGGAAGTTGGGAAAACAGATAAGGGGAGTGTGCTCCAGACTTTACCAGTAGAGTTTATGTAAGATTAAGCATAACAATCAAGTCTGGGGACGGATAGTTGGACAGAGAAAGGATAAGATTGTGTAAAAAGTCGTGTCGCACGAGCCTTTCGCAATGGAGGAGGTATGTGACGTGAGAGTTCAGAAGAGCAGTATCCGTTATAATAGCGATAGTATAGAGAGAGTGACGCAACAATTCGACCGGTAGAAGGAGATTGGAGAGAGTTAGTAAGAGCAAAGGAGTTAATAAGACAAAAAGCCTTTGACTATACCTTTTCGAGAAGAGTCGAATGTGTGGAACCACTCCATATGAGTGAGAAGATACTCCATACAGGGGAGAGCATTACCCCTATCTAGCAAGTAACTGTGGTGGCTTAAAAAAATTTCGAAGGCACCTCAGAACACCCAATCTCTTAGAGGCTTGTTTAGAAAGAGAAGTTATGTTATCCATCCAAGAAAATCAGGATAAAAAGAAACACTGGGAATATTGAGAACAGTTGAACGTTTGAGTCGATGTGTTTTTGAAGAAAATCTCATAGTTATGTGGAAGGTTGTGTCGAGTAGAAAGATGGAGGAATTGAGTTTTTGAGGCATTGAAAACGACCATGTTTTCTCTCCCTCAGTTTGGAATTCGAGAAAGATCAGAGGTTAGTTGCTCCAAGGCTGCCCTTCTTGCAGGAATTAACTGCTGTTGGGAGGGGCGTCTTTCAAATTGAAAAGAGTAATGAAGGGTGGAGTCACCGGCGTAGGAGTAGATAGGAGACGAAGTAACAGAAAGAAGGTCGTTGATGAAAATTAGAAAAAGAGTTGGGGATAGGACAGACCCAAGAGGAACACCACTACTTATATATTTAAAGGAAGAACTATAGCGGATGCTATAGAACGGCCAGAAAAGAAATCAGAAAGATGGTCGCAGAGAGAAGGATAGATTTCGAAAAAGGAAAGTTTAGAAATCAAAGGTGCTGGCTTTATCGAAAGCTTTCCATATGTCTAGCACCACAGTGAAAGATTTACCGAAACCCCGAAGAGTGGAGACCAAGAGTCAGAAAGAAGGGAAAGAAGATCAACAGTAGAGCGTTCTTTACCAAAGCCATACTAGCGATCAGAGATAACATTAGAAAAACTAAAGTGTTTCCAAATCTTCCTGCTAAGGACAGAGTAGAAAACTTTAGACATAGCGGAAGTTAAAGAAATAGGACTATTGTTAGAGGATTGAAAGGGGACCCCTTTCTTCGGCACAGGCTGAATGTGCGCACGTTTCTAGCAAGAAGGGAAGGCTGAAGTGCAGAAACAGAGACGAAATAGTTTACCAAGACAGGGTGCAAGCTCGGAAGCACAAGTTTTGAGAAACGCAAGAGAAAAATAAAATCCGAACCATACGTCTCTTATTAAGTGTTAAGGTCAGAAATAACAGAAATGGCATCTTTAGAAGATATTGTAATATTAGGCATAAATGAGTTAGATGGAGTTGAAGGAAGTGGAAAGCTCCGGAATCATCTAAGGTAGAGTTAGAAGCAAAAATTTGAGAGAAGAATTCAAATTTAGTAGGAAGGTAAAATGGCAGTTCTGCCATCAGAAGAAACTAGAGGAGGAAGAAGCAAAGTTAGAGTTAACATTTTTTTGAAAAATGTCAGAACAGGCGAGAGGAAGAGGAACCAGAAACGATTATTTCATTTACGACGGAGAAAAAGAGTTTTTGGTATCACGAAGAATAGATTCAGCACGATTCCAGAATGAAATATAAGTTGAATGAGCTTCTGGAGTTTGAAGACGACAGTAATCTCTGAAGGCAGCATCTTTTTGGGGGATAGCTCTAGAACAAGTAGAGTTGAACCATAGTTTGTAAGGTTTAGTTGGAGGGAAATAATATGAAATGTACGCCTCCAAGCTCAAGAGAATCAACTCGGTTATGAGCTCAGCACACTCCGAGGGACCCCTCTCTCGAAAGCAGTAATCATTCAGTGTTAAATCAGAGAAGTACAACCGAAAGTAGACCAGTTAGCAGCACCGAAATGCCAGAAGCGTCTCCTCTCCGAAGACGAAAACTTGAAGAAACAGAACAAGAAACGGAGATAAGAAGGTTATCGGATGAACCGAGAGGAGGAAAGAGTTTAACAGGATATTGGAGAAGGATTAGAGGATAAGAAAATATCAAGTATGTTGCGTTCATCACCATTTCAGTAAGGGTTGTTCTGGATTGAAAAGTCGCAGGCGAGTTCACAAGCTGGATCATGAGAACTAGATGAAAGCCACTATAGGTGGTAAACATTGAAATCACCTAAAATGATGATATCTGGAAACGGAAAAGAAGAAAGCCTGCCATATTTTGGAGTTTAAATAGTCAAAGAATTTTTTATAGTCAGTAGAATTAGGAGAGAAATAGAAAGAACAAATAAATTTGGTTTTAGAACTGCAAGAAAGACTATGAAAAGACTTATCCTACTTGGTTCTTTAATATTACTTTCATTCATAAGTGATGTATTGAATATGCTGTAATATACAGCAGTGGTGTACTCCCTATTTATGTGCATGCCTGTGTTACATATTCATGCTGTTGTCTATTTACTGTAATACATAGGTTCCTCCATAGCCACCTGCGATAGGTTAACTACCATTGAAGGACTAATACCGTGGGCAGTCTTATTTTTGGGCTGCCACGAATTTCATCTTTTGAACCGTGATTCACTGTTAATTCTTGGTCTGTACAAACACGGATTCAAGTTTGGATAAGCAATTCTGAAACCCATTTACATATATATATATATACATACATATATAATATATATATATATATATATATATATATATATATATATATATATATATATATATATATATATATATATTATATATATATATATATATATATATATATATATATATATATATATATATATATATATATATATATATATATATATATATATATATATAATATATATATATATATATATATATATATAGTATATTGGCTCCGTATCTCAGTCGATCAAGCATTCACCTATCAAGCGAGAGGTCCAGAGTTCAAGGCCTGGTCGGAGTAGAGAAATTTTGGCTCCCCTGCTAACTTATGCGTAATAAATGCCCCAGCGGAATGCTTGCTGCAGGTGGAATCAAAATCGACATCCGTCTTAGGCTTGGTCAGCCAGCGGATGTTTGCCGTCGGCCCTTAAAACCCTTGTTTCATCCTCCAATGAACCTATTGACGGCGGATTTTGATATATATATATATATATATATATATATATATATATATATATATATATATATATATATATATATATATATATATATATATATATATATGGGGAAAAAGGAAGAAAGAAAAATCTTTTTTGAAGAAAATTCCTGAGAAGAGAATCAAAGGGAAACCTTAATCCATTTTAATTACAAATTTGAGCCTCGGACTTTTTAACGTAATTTAATTTAATTTTAATTTAATTATCATTAAAACAATTTTGACATGCGATTACATGTAGAAAAAAAAGGGTTATCATAGACATGCATAAACGTACCAGCATATATATATATATATATATATATATAATATATATATATATATATATATATATATATATATATATATATATATATATATATATATATATATATATATATATATATATATATATATATATATATATATATATATATAATATATATATATATATATATATAAATATATATATATAGTATATATATATATATATATTATAATATATATATATATATATATTATATATATATATATATATAATATATATATTATATATATATATATATATATATATATATATATATATATATATATATATATATATATATATATATATATATATATATATATATATATATATATATATATATATATATATATATATATATATATAATATATATATATATATATATATATATATATATATATAATATAT
>SEYY01007600.1:0-5000 GCA_009176605.1 Armadillidium nasatum
ACCCAGATAATATGAGGCAGGGTCTGATTCTTTTCCATATAATGATTTAAATTATATAATACCACTATCGAACGCCTCACATTTATAT
This sequence comes from Armadillidium nasatum, assembly GCA_009176605.1. Classification (NCBI taxonomy): domain Eukaryota; kingdom Metazoa; phylum Arthropoda; class Malacostraca; order Isopoda; family Armadillidiidae; genus Armadillidium; species Armadillidium nasatum. The sequence goes on from SEYY01007600.1 coordinate 89, forward strand.
TTTTCACCTTGTTTAATGAATTTGAATGGAATATTACATTTAAATAAGTTTTGTATTTCCCTTAACATTTCGATAGTCAATTACCTAAAATATTGAAACGACCCAGATAATATGAGGCAGAAGTCTGATTCTTTTCCATATAATGATTCTAAATTAAATAATACCACTATCGAACGCCTCACATTTATATTTTTCACACTTAGTTTAATGAATTTGAATGGAATATTAGGTTTAAATAAGTTTTGTATTTCCCTTAACATTTTCGATAGTCAATTACCTAAAATATTGAAACGACCCAGATAATATGAGGCAGGAGTCTGATTCTTTTCCATATAATGATTCTAAATTATATAATACCACTATCGAACGCCTCACATTTATATTTTTCACACTTAGTTTAATGAATTTGAATGGAATATTACATTTAAATAAGTTTTGTATTTCCCTTAACATTTTCGATAGTCAATTACCAAAAATATTGAAACGACCCAGATAATATGAGGCAGAAGTCTGATTCTTTTCCATATAATGATTCTAAATTATATAATACCACTATCGAACGCCTCACATTTATATTTTTCACACTTGTTTAATGAATTTGAATGGAATATTACATTTAAATAAGTTTTGTATTTCCCTTAAACATTTTCGATAGTCAATTACCTAAAATATTGGAACGACCCAGATAATATGAGGCAGAAGTCTGATTCTTTTCCATATAATGATTCTAAATTAAATAATACCACTATCGAACGCCTCACATTTATATTTTTCACACTTAGTTTAATGAATTTGAATGGAATATTAGGTTTAAATAAGTTTTGTATTTCCCTTAACATTTTCGATAGTCAATTACCTAAAATATTGAAACGACCCAGATAATATGAGGCAGGAGTCTGATTCTTTTCCATATAATGATTCTAAATTATATAATACCACTATCGAACGCCTCACATTTATATTTTTCACACTTAGTTTAATGAATTTGAATTTGGAATATTAATTTAAATAAGTTTTGTATTTCCCTTAACATTTTCGATAGTCAATTACCTAAAATATTGAAACGACCCAGATAATATGAGGCAGAAGTCTGATTCTTTTCCATATAATGATTCTGAATTATAATAATACCACTATCGAACGCCTCACATTTATATTTTTTCACACTTGGTTTTAATGAATTTGAATGGAATATTACATTTAAATAAGTTTTGTATTTCCCTTAACATTTTCGATAGTCAATTACCTAAAATATTGGAACGACCCAGATAATATGAGGCAGGAGTCTGATTCTTTTCCATATAATGATTCTAAATTAAATAATACCACTATCGAACGCCTCACATTTATATTTTTCACACTTAGTTTAATGAATTTGAATGGAATATTAGGTTTAAATAAGTTTTGTATTTCCCTTAACATTTTCGATAGTCAATTACCTAAAATATTGAAACGACCCAGATAATATGAGGCAGGAGTCTGATTCTTTTCCATATAATGATTCTAAATTATATAATACCACTATCGAACGCCTCACATTTATATTTTTCACACTTGGTTTAATGAATTTGAATGGAATATTACATTTAAATAAGTTTTGTATTTCCCTTAACATTTTCGATAGTCAATTAACCTAAAATATTGGAACGACCCAGATAATATGAGGCAGAAGTCTGATTCTGATTCTTTTCCATATAATGATTCTAAATTAAATAATACCACTATCGAACGCCTCACATTTATATTTTTCACACTTAGTTTAATGAATTTGAATGGAATATTAGGTTTAAATAAGTTTTGTATTTCCCTTAACATTTTCGATAGTCAATTACCTAAAATATTGAAAACGACCCAGATAATATGAGGCAGGAGTCTGATTCTTTTCCATATAATGATTCTAAATTATATAATACCACTATCGAACGCCTCACATTTATATTTTTCACACTTGGTTTAATGAATTTGAATGGAATATTACATTTAAATAAGTTTTGTATTTCCCTTAACATTTTCGATAGTCAATTACCTAAAATATTGAAACGACCCAGATAATATGAGGCAGAAGTCTGATTCTTTTCCATATAATGATTCTAAATTATATAATACCACTATCGAACGCCTCACATTTATATTTTTCACACTTGGTTTAATGAATTTGAATGGAATATTAGGTTTAAATAAGTTTTGTATTTCCCTTAACATTTTCGATAGTCAATTACCTAAAATATTGGAACGACCCAGATAATATGAGGCAGGAGTCTGATTCTTTTCCATATAATGATTCTAAATTAAATAATACCACTATCGAACGCCTCACATTTATATTTTTCACACTTAGTTTAATGAATTTGAATGGAATATTACATTTAAATAAGTTTTGTATTTCCCTTAACATTTTCGATAGTCAATTACCTAAAATATTGGAACGACCCAGATAATATGAGGCAGAAGTCTGATTCTTTTCCATATAATGATTCTAAATTAAATAATACCACTATCGAACGCCTCACATTTATATTTTTCACACTTAGTTTAATGAATTTGAATGGAATATTACATTTAAATAAGTTTTGTATTTCCCTTAACATTTTCGATAGTCAATTACCTAAAATATTGGAAACGACCCAGATAATATGAGGCAGAAGTCTGATTCTTTTCCATATAATGATTCTAAATTATATAATACCACTATCGAACGCCTCACATTTATATTTTTCACACTTGGTTTAATGAATTTGAATGGAATATTACATTTAAATAAGTTTTGTATTTCCCTTAACATTTTCGATAGTCAATTACCTAAAATATTGGAACGACCCAGATAATATGAGGCAGGAAGTCTGATTCTTTTCCATATAATGATTCTAAATTATAATAATACCACTATCGAACGCCTCACATTTATATTTTTCACACTTAGTTTAATGAATTTGAATGGAATATTAGGTTTAAATAAGTTTTGTATTTCCCTTAACATTTTCGATAGTCAATTACCTAAAATATTGAAACGACCCAGATAATATGAGGCAGGAGTCTGATTTCTTTTCCATATAATGATTCTAAATTAATATAATACCACTATCGAACGCCTCACATTTATATTTTTCACACTTGTTTAATGAATTTGAATGGAATATTACATTTAAATAAGTTTTGTATTTCCCTTAACATTTTCGATAGTCAATTACCTAAAATATTGGAACGACCCAGATAATATGAGGCAGAAGTCTGATTCTTTTCCATATAATGATTCTAAATTAAATAATACCACTATCGAACGCCTCACATTTATATTTTTCACACTTAGTTTAATGAATTTGAATGGAATATTAGGTTTAAATAAGTTTTGTATTTCCCTTAACATTTTCGATAGTCAATTACCTAAAATATTGAAACGACCCAGATAATATGAGGCAGGAGTCTGATTCTTTTCCATATAATGATTCTAATTATATAATACCACTATCGAACGCCTCACATTTATATTTTTCACACTTGGTTTAATGAATTTGAATGGAATATTACATTTAAATAAGTTTTGTATTTCCCTTAACATTTTCGATAGTCAATTACCTAAAATATTGGAACGACCCAGATAATATGAGGCAGAGTCTGATTCTTTTCCATATAATGATTCTAAATTATATAATACCACTATCGAACGCCTCACATTTATATTTTTCACACTTAGTTTAATGAATTTGAATGGAATATTACATTAAATAAGTTTTGTATTTCCCTTAACATTTTCGATAGTCAATTACCTAAAATATTGAAACGACCCAGATAATATGAGGCAGGAGTCTGATTCTTTTCCATATAATGATTCTAAATTATATAATACCACTATCGAACGCCTCACATTTATATTTTTCACACTTAGTTTAATGAATTTGAATGGAATATTACATTTAAATAAGTTTTGTATTTCCCTTAACATTTTCGATAGTCAATTACCTAAAATATTGGAACGACCCAGATAATATGAGGCAGAAGTCTGATTCTTTTCCATATAATGATTCTAAATTATATAATACCACTATCGAACGCCTCACATTTATATTTTTCACACTTAGTTTAATGAATTTGAATGGAATATTAGGTTTAAATAAGTTTTGTATTTCCCTTAACATTTTCGATAGTCAATTACCTAAAATATTGAAACGACCCAGATAATATGAGGCAGGAGTCTGATTCTTTTCCATATAATGATTCTAAATTATATAATACCACTATCGAACGCCTCACATTTATATTTTTCACACTTGGTTTAATGAATTTGAATGGAATATTACATTTAAATAAGTTTTGTATTTCCCTTAACATTTTCGATAGTCAATTACCTAAAATATTGGAACGACCCAGATAATATGAGGCAGGAGTCTGATTCTTTTCCATATAATGATTCTAAATTATATAATACCACTATCGAACGCCTCACATTTATATTTTTCACACTTGGTTTAATGAATTTGAATGGAATATTACATTTAAATAAGTTTTGTATTTCCCTTAACATTTTCGATAGTCAATTACCTAAAATATTGGAACGACCCAGATAATATGAGGCAGGAAGTCTGATTCTTTTCCATATAATGATTCTAAATTAAATAATACCACTATCGAACGCCTCACATTTATATTTTTCACACTTTTTTTAATGAATTTGAATGGAATATTAGGTTTAAATAAGTTTTGTATTTCCCTTAACATTTTTCGATAGTCAATTACCTAAAATATTGAAACGACCCAGATAATATGAGGCAGGAGTCTGATTCTTTTCCATATAATGATTCTAAATTATATAATACCACTATCGAACGCCTCACATTTATATTTTTCACACTTGGTTTAATGAATTTGAATGGAATATTACATTTAAATAAGTTTTGTATTTCCCTTAACATTTTCG
>SEYY01007600.1:15000-27500 GCA_009176605.1 Armadillidium nasatum
CTTCTCTTTCTTCTTCTTCTTCTTCTTCTTCTTCTTCTTCTTCTTCTTCTTCTTCTTCTTCTTCTTTCTTCTTCTTCTTTCTTTTCTTCTTCTTCTTCTTCTTCTTCTTCTTCTTCTTCTTCTTCTTCTTCTTCTTCTTCTTCTTCTTCTTCTTCTTCTTCTTCTTCTTCTTCTAGTTTTTCTTCTTCTTCTTCTTCTTCTTCTTCTTCTTCTTCTTCTTCTTCTTCTTCTTCTTCTTCTTCTTCTCTTCTTCTTCTTCTTCTTACAGCCGAATCATTGTATTTCCTCAAATCTTTTTCCTCAAAACTATTTGAACCCAAGAACCTTCGATGACATAAAATGGACATCAATATATATATATATATATATATATATATATATATATATATATATATATATATATATATATATATATTATATATATATATATATATATATATATATATATATATATATATATATATATATATATATATATATATATATATATATATATATATATATATATATATATTATATATATAGTATAATATTATAAATAAGAATATATAATAGTGAGGTCAGGGGAGGGTTTATAGTGATGAGCTTCTTTCTTTGTGTTATTTTCAGATAATATGTATACTAGTATAAGTTTTATTATTATTATTTAATTTGTTTATATATATTTTATTATAATTTATATGAGTACAGAAGAATATATATATAAGTTAAAAGGTGGTAGTTTGTGTAATCCTTATGTTAATGAATTTTTTTATATAGGTATATATTTAAAGAGACATAATTCACTATATTGCAGATAATTGTAAGATGGAGTGAGATAATTCGAGAGATCTAATTATTATACTTCAATAATTACTATTTTATAAATAATTATACATTATTATTGTATATAGTAAATTTGAGTATATCTTCGATATATATTGATTATTGGATGATAATAATGATAAGTAGTAATTATAAAGTAATTATAGGTAGTTATCAATTAGATATGTAGATATGTAATATGATAGTACAGCTCGTGGTATTGATAAGAAATGAATATATATGAATATATAATATATATAAAAGAATATATAATAGAATAAGTAATAATATTTCGGGTAGAAAATCTTTGTAAATATGTACTAGCAAGAGACGGAACATATATTTTATGATAGAGCTTATAGATAATTTATTCTAATTATATTAATATAGTCTGGCACAAAGGCTTTTTTATATTCCAATTTACTATTCCTCTTTTATCGAGAAATGGCGAGTGCGTCTTATAGCAGTGTCATCTAAGCGTGGGATCGTTGGAGGCGTTGCAATACTTATACTGAATTACACGTCTGTCTGGGTGGTGGCATTCGTTCTGTGGATAATAGCAAGCTGTATGTTTAGACGGATTTCCAGGCGTCTTATGTCTTAATAAATCTGGTGTTTTAATAGTTGGTATGTCTCGTGCAAAGGTGATTTTAGGCTGTTCTTAATCTAAAACCTAAGATGAATACTAGATATTTCTGCTTGTATACGATTATAATTAATTAAGTAACCTATGTCTTATTTTAATAATTAATAGTGTCCTACTATCTTTTATAAAGAGCTATATAATAGTCAGCTCTCGTTTATGAGTAAGTCATCACTCCCGGTAGTATGCGTTTTGACATGACCCCAGCCCTTCAGTTACTCTTTGTGCGGATTATTGAAAAGGCGATCGCCCTCCCTGCCGCGAGGGCAATAGCTTAATCTGAGTGACGCTAATGGGAATGGGTGGGCCTGTGGGCATGCAAGTAACCTCTGTACTCATAATTCGTGGCTCAATTTCAATATGTGGGACCAGATGAGTGATAAACGGGAATGAGTTTCGGCGCATGTTGTTGTCTAACACATGTGAATTTCTTATAAAAATAATCATCACGAGAAAATTCTCCATCTCTCTTAACTCGACACATATTCTAATACCTAGACTATTACATTACATGATAATCGTGTCTTATCATGAATTATAACATATAACAACTCTAAGAAGCCTTGATATACTATCTCACTAATAGTAAGGCTTCTATTTTTAACTTTCGTGATCTTTCTTGTTAAGAATCACATTTTAATATATTGCGTTCTTGTTTTAATCTAATATATAGATACTTACTTAGTAATTGAGTAAGGAATGGTAAGGGTTCGATAGGGCCACCTTATGTAACTAAGGCATTCATTACACTTCCACTTACCAGGTATATTATGCTAATACAATTTAAAGGCTCTTTTAGATAGGGTTATAAATAACTTATCGACCCTGCGTGTTATAGGGTTAAGTACACCCGTTACGTCCTCACACAACACTAATCTGGGGTGTTGAAACGAAGGTGTATGGTTTCAACTACGATGTTAGACATCGCCCACATCGTTCCTCTTGAGTTTAAGTTTGGGGGGAAGTAACATTAGGGAAGCTTATTGCTAGTACTGTAACAATACAATAACTCTAACAAACTGCTGCTACGAACCGGAATATATCAACAGTCATTGATGTTTCGTGTTGTGTGCCCGTAAAATCGCGGACCAGCACCATTGATTAGCTTCACTCTTCATCAAAAAAGAGGTGTAATGATGTGTATAACCTGACAAAAATAATTACTATGCGTGGGGGCTTTTGACCATACAACAGACACTGTCGTCTCCATCCCGGAAAGTTTCAATCTCAAATCCTCGCAATACTTTCCAATCCCAATTGAGAATAAATGATGCATATAACTAATAATAATAATAGTTAAGTCACAGTATCTAATCAATGAATCATTATTAATATTATTGACTTACACGGGGACATAAAGAAAATTTCTACAAAGATAAACAATGATTATCACTTCATTCCAATCTAAAAATAAATTCCTTATTGTCGGCCCTCCTATCCAACATTTTTTTTTTTTTTTTATTGTTATTACTATTATTTATATTTTATTATTACTATCTCTAATAAAATTTAATAAACATTTAAATAAATATCCCACAATTCATATTGAGCGCCCAATCTAATATGACAATTCTTCGGGAATTATAATCAGATTTGCGTTCTATTCTTTCATCTGGTCGGTGTACCCCAATCCCATATAACTTTTTGATTTCACTGTGTTAGTGAAAAGAAAAATCGTAAATTTCCAATTTGGTGGACTACACACACAAGCACTTCTTATTATGGAAAATCCATAATGTCATAACAGAAATCTCCATTCATCTCTGTAACCAGCGCCAACTATTACTAAAGATTTCGCATCCAGTTTGTGTTATAAGACAAACTCATAATAACATCACTGTGCCAAAAGACTGCATATCTGGTCAGGTGGAGTCCACTTTTTAACACACTTCTGCAATAATCTTTTCTAAGGAAATGACTTGTTCGTAGTCCCGCTGCTCTTTCCCAACACTCCCTTGAACAAAAAAATTTTTTTGAAAGACTTCTTTAGTTTAAGTTTTTCCCCTCGACCACACTACTATTTTTTCTCGCCAAAATAAACTACTAACTGGGAATGGCGCCTAACTTTACTTTAGCATTACTCCGACCTAAGAGATTCCCAGAAGGAAGGCATGAATCCTAACCAATAATTACAAAAGACCTTCTCTAATTTGATTTAGTCATATTACTCGGTAACTGAAAAATGCAAACGTACTTGAGAGCTCATCCTCACTTTCCAATCACATAATAAAAGGGTGAATTGTGCCATTAGGTTAAACTAAATTCATCATTTCACAAATATAATAATCATAAGGCCTGATAATTGCAAGTTACAGTTAACTTACTACACGTCATTTCAACTAAATATAATTAATGCTGGGACAAACCTAACTAAAACCATCTACACAGGGCGTATGGAAAGAAAGTTTAATGGCAATTAGTACAAAAGTGTACCAACAGACTAAAATAAATTAAACAATCAGTTATATTATGGACTGTCCCTACCATTCACTGCATATCTACATAATTTGTTATGTTTTTATCCAATTACACAATTGGTTCCTTAATTTAACCATTTTATATTGATATGCCTACTGACCTAATTGGTCCAATTTCACTCTTAATCTTGCTGCAACCTTATATATATATATATTATATAGATATATGAGATATATTAATATTATATATATGATTATGGTATTATATTTATAGTAGTTATATAGTTTTATAGTTATATAGTTATTATTATTATTATATAGTTAATAATACTTCGCGGCCAACTGAGAAATTTGTTTGATAGAGTCGATATTTCGCAAATCGAATTCTTTCCCAACTTTTATTTCTTTGCAGATTTCATAATCCATTTTATATTCTAAACAATTAATACAACTGAAGCTAGAATTAGATTAAAGTGAATAATTATAATATGTCTTAAAAACCTAAATTTTAATAAAAAAATCTGATTTTCTAAATACTTTTGCAGCGAAGACGGAAATACATATAATATAATAAGAATTAAAATGTCAACATGACCTCCAATAAACACCTTATTCATATCATTACCACCGAGTAGCAATATTATAACTTTTCACGTGGAATCATATATATATCATTTCAACGACCAACCAAAATTCGCATAACCGGCCATAGTGATAACAAGGCTTGCCAAGAAAAAAAGAATTTAAATAATAACAAATTGCGGTATTATGGTCTGCCAAAACTACGCTGACAAAATAGTTAGACATAACTTCCAATGTTGTTAGAATCTGTTTAGAAATTGATGTTCGTACAAAAAAATCGAAATATGTTAATATCATATCTTTATATTAACATACTTATAACTGCTATTACTATATTAATATAATTATATATATATAATAAATATATATAAAATAAAAAAAAAAAAAAAAAAAAAAAAAAAAAAAAAAAAAAATATATATATATATATATAGTATACTCCAGATCTTTCTATTTCCAGTAACTTAACGTCGCCATTTTCAACATCATTTATTAAAAACTTAAATGTTAGTGTGTCTCAGGCTTCAAGGTGAATATTTATAAATTTATTTAATACTCTGAGATAGATGATATGACAATAATTATGTTAGTATTCAATAATGATGCTTTGATGAGTTTTTAACACTGAGATCAAATATCACAACATGCCATCGTCACTTTTGTCTATAACAGCTTCAAAACTCACTACGAGAAGTTGCAAGGTTTTCCAATATTAAATTTCTTTGTTAGAAAATTTAAACAAAAGAAGATAAAATAAAAAAAGTAATAATAATTGTATGAATGTGAGCAGGAGAGAGAATAATAATAATAATAAGAGAGAGAATAATAATGAGATAATAATAATAATAATAAAATTATGAGAATAATAAAAGAATATTGTGAAGTATTGTTAGTTTTCTTTAGGCTTGAGCAATAAAAACCTATGCGTTTTTATCTCATAACTCTTTGATATACTAGACAATTTTATGTTTAAAGTGTTTTTCAGTAAATTATTGATATATTTTTTCCAAGTAATTTAAGCTGGAATAAAAAACAGATAATAACTATGGAAAATGGTAATAGATAGGTAAATAGATTATATTAATATAGTAATATTATAGTATATAGATTTTATAATAATGTGAGATTAAGTTAACATAATTAGATAGTATCATATATAATATAATAGAATAATATAGCATATATAAATATAATTAATAAATATTAATTAATAGTAATTATTAGATATAGAATTAGAATAAATAATATAAATAACGAACAATCATGGCTACGACAACAGAATAAAAATAGCAAGATAAACCGAACAGTAGATAGATAGATATTTAGTATAAATAGATTAACATAAAATATGATAGGACAGACAGATAATAAGGATGATAATAGCAACTAAGTAAATAAGAGCTACAACCAAAGAATAACATAGCTAAATAATTACAGAGCAATAAACGAATAACAAGATATCAAAGAATGAAATCAAATAAAAGATAAACATAACGATAATGAGATTATAAGGCAATAATATAAGCCTAATCCCCATTCAAACCACTCCAAAATTTGTTAATGACAGAAGTCACTAGCACTATCTCCGAGAGCAATATGCGTAAGTTGCATAGTTTATATCTATACATTACATTACTTATTTAATAAGAATGTATTTACTCAAGATCTTTAGCTATAGTATTATATGATTAGTAATAGTTAATAGTAATAAGATTAGAATTAATGTAGATAATATAAATTAGTATAGTATAAGATAAATAGAATATACAGAGAGTAAGTAACAAATAAATTTAAGGTGAAAGTGAAATGGTTATTTTATTTCATTATTATTATGAAATAGATAACACATGAATCCATGATGTACAATACAATTTTAAAATGAGTATTGGAGCTCTTAACTATTATACGAATATTAACATGTATTGCGTTTCGGTCTCTCGACATATCTCCGTTGGGTAGAACTCCACATAGCTTAACCTGCTATACGTACTTAGTGATTAAATGGCATAATATAGCACTGTCAACGCAGATATTTTAATTATATTATTCCTATAATTGTACATCAATCACATAACATCTATCTGCACACTACTAATACAATGTATATTTTATATAATTATATATAGGTATATTATTTATATTATTATTATTTAATATTTAATACTAATTATTAATTTTTATTAATTATATGTATTAATTATATAATATATATTATTTATATTAATATTATATATATCTTTTTTAATAGTATAACTTACTAGATGGGGTATTAATTATAATAGAGCTTTATGATTATTTACGAAAACGGATTTAACGTTGAGTATAATACATTTCTCCTATGACTCTATATATATGTTACTTCCTTACTGGAAAAATTACATCTATGCATTTCGGCCACATTCGAAAATTTAATACATACATAGTCGAGTCTCCGCAGTTGACAAAAATTTTGCATCTGCATCTGCAGTTAACGAAAATTTTACATCTGCCATTGAAAATAATTTTGCATCTGCATCTGCAGTTCAAGATAATTTTGCATCTGCAGTTGAAGATAATTTTGCATCTGCATATGCAGTTAACGAAAATTGTGCATCTGCAGTTGAAAATAATTTTGCATCTGCATCTGCAGTTAACGAAAATTTTACATCTGCCATTGAAAATAATTTTGCATCTGCATCTGCAGTTAACGAAAATTTTACATCTGCCATTGAAAATAATTTTGCATCTGCATCTGCAGTTAACGAAAATTTTACATCTGCCATTGAAAATAATTTTGCATCTGCATCTGCAGTTGACGAAAATTTTGCATCTGCATCTGAAGAAAATTTTGCCTCTGCAGTTCAAAATAATTTTGTATCTGCATCCGCAGTGGAAGAAAATTTTGCATCTGCATCTGCACCCGCATCTGCAGTTGAATAAAATTTTGCATCTGCATTCGCAGTTGAAGAAAACTTTGAATCTTCATCTGCAGTTGAAGAAATTTTGCATCTGCATCTGCAGTTAACGAAAATTTTGCATCTGCAGTTCAAGATAATTTTACATCAGCACTTGAAGAAAATATGCATCTGCAGTTCGAAAATTTTGCACCTGCATCTGCAGATAAAGGTAATTGCATCGGCAGTTAAAGATATTTTTGCATCTGATCCGCAGTTTGACGAAAACTTTGCATCTGCATCTGTACTTTAAGAAAATTTAGCATCTGCAGTTGACGAAAATTTTTGCATTGGATCCGCCAGTTGACGAAATTTTTAGCCATCCCCGATCCACCAGTTGAAAAATTTTGCACCCTGCCCATCTGCCAGTTGAAGATAATTTTCATTCCTGATGTTGAAAAAAATTTGCATTCCCTGCCATCGCAGTTCCAAGAAATTCTTGTATTCGCCCATTCGCAGTTGATTGAAATTTTGCCAAAAGGCCCTTAAATAGAAATAATCCATAATACTAATAATAATAATAATAATAATAAATAAATAATTAAATATTATAAATAATGATAATAAAATTACCTGATATTGGTTAAATTAAAATATTTGAAGAACTTTTATACATATTTATGACTAAAACACAGTATAAGATTATTATAGATAATCTACTAATGATTTTAGATCATTTATAAATGAATGTACAAAAAAGAAAACATTTATTTACCTTTAAAATTATATTTAAACAATCCTGAACCTTTGCCACCTTAAAAAAAAAATTCAAAAAATTATTTGACGTGCCAGATAAAATTTATCGGAGTGCCATGCTTGGCACGCGTGCCAATGGTTGCCCGCCTCTGGTATATACGAATTATGGGAAAGAAGTTAAGGTTACTTAATAAAGATTGTGGAGCCGGTGAGGGGCTGTTACAGAGGGAGTAAATTTTATTTTCTATCGGCAACATATGAAGCCCCGAGGATCCGTGCCGCGTTAATTTTATTTAGTATTACAAATATGAAAAATATTCTACAGTTAATTCGGTTTCGATTTCGTTGCTTGTACTGACAGTAAAAATTTACTGTCAGTGGTAGGTAATAATAGTAAATAGTAGTAGTAGTAGTAGAAGTAGTAGTTTTCACTAAGGAACTTTTTTATATTATTAAAATACTGATAGCCAACTAAACATACCCAATGCGTACATCTCTTCCACTTCCATAAAGTCCGATTGTTCTTTATATATATATATATATATATATATATATATATATATATATATATATATATATATATATATATATATATATATATATATATATATATATATATATATATATATATGCCTTGGAGTGGTAGCTTGGAAAAGAGGTAGGAAGGTATAAACACAATATAAGAAAAATAAGAAATGTGGGAGTTTAATAGTGTTAACAGTAATAATAAATAACATTAAGAAAATAACAAAACATTAAGTAACAACATGTAACGTTTTTGAGATATTTTGTTACGTTATGTTGATTACACAAGACAAAAAACGTAGATGGTAATGTTCATTAAAAAAAAAAGAAAAAGAGGAAATAACAGACATACGAAGTTACAAACAATTAATTATATACCAATGGCTCCATCAAGTACTGTAACTAGTTTGGAAAAAAAAATTAAAAAAAAAATTTAAAATAAAAATAAAAAGTGAAAGTTCCATCCTTCTTCCTCCAGTTTTTTTTTTTTTTTTTTTTTTGATTTTTTTTTTTTTTTTTTAATATTATTACTATTATTCTCAAACCAATGTCAAAGATTCTTTAAAAAAAAAACATTTGATTGTCTGTCTCTTAGGGGAAAACACATAACTATAGAACAATTAAAAAGCTATTAAATTTATAACAAGCTCTCTCTCTCTCTCTCTCTCTCTCTCTCTCTCTCTCTCTCTCTCTCTCTCTCTCTCTCTCTCTCTCTCTCTCTCTCTCTCTCTCTCTCTCTCTCTCTCTCTCTCTCTCTCTCTCACACTTACTTTGTCTGTATTCCTGCGTTGCATGCCTGTTTCTCTCTCTCTCTCTCTTTGTGTTATATATATATATATATATATATATATATATATATATATATATATATATATATATATATATATATATATATATATATATATATATATATATATATATATATATATATATATATATATATATATCCAGACAAGTGAATGGATCGAAGACTGTTTTTTTTATAAATATTCAAATAAAAGGTAAAAAACGAAAAAAAAAAAAAAAAAAAAAAAAAAAAAAAAAACTGTGGTTCTTAATCTGATATATATATATATATATATATATATATATATATATATATATATATATATATATATATATATATATATATATATATATATATATATATATATAATATATATATATATATATATATATATATATATATATATATATATATATATATATATATATATATATATATATATATATATATATATATATATATATATATATGAGTGTGTGTGTATGTATGGACACATATACACAAATTTATACTTATTTTATATGCGTACATATACGTACAGAAGACGTACAGGCAGACATATGGTACGTGGTGATGACCTTGAAATGGTTGGTACTTGCAAAAACCTTTCTAAATTATTTGGTACCAATAGACAATGAAATTGCAGAATGTTTACTCTCTCTTTCTTCCTCTCTCTCTCTCTCTCTCTCTCTCTCTCTTTGTTTGTTTGTTTGTTTGTTTGTTTGTTGTTTTTTTTTTGTTTTTTGTTTTTTTTAGGTGTAAAACTCCTTATTAATTATTAATTAATTATTAATATTAATTTTGACATAATTATTTTAGCTTAGAACCTGGTTTGAAAAATTATTTTTTTGTATTCTTTTTTTTTTATTATTATTATTTTTTTTTTATTTTTTTTTTTTTTTTCTTGTTTTTTTGAAGTGTGGTGGATAGCTTTTTTTTTAATTCTTTCCAGCCATCTCTGTTCTGTGGAATTCTATTCTGCATTTCCTATTGAATTTCATCTCTCTTTAAGGAAATATTTTATTTTAGAATAAATAAATAGAATAAATAATTAAATTTAAAAATTATAATGTCAGATTTTTTTTTTTTTTTTTTGCCAAAGTTTGTGATCACACATCCTCGTCATATCAATTTTATCACCTTTCATTCCCCTCCCCACCCCTTCTTTATCTTCTCTATCCCCCACCTACCTCCCCCAACCCCTTCCACCCCCTTCCCCCATCCCCTTCCACCTGCCCACTCTCGATAAATCCTCTTCAAAAACTTCCTAAATGACGTCTCCACAATTTCCTTAAGATTAAAAATAATTTTTGGAAGACAGAAAAATTTGCAAACACACACACACACATACACACAAACATATATATATATATATATATATATATATTATATATATATATATATATATATATATATATATATATATATATATATATATATATATATATATATATATATATATATATATATATACAGTACACACACACGAGTTGGATTGGCTCTGGCTTTGCAGTTTCGGAGCAGGAGAGGAGCTAGACAGATTTTTACTTTTGCTTTCAAAAAGCGCTCCGGATCAGAAATTCTGTAATTTGCAGAATAGATGCTCCGGAACTGCCTCGAAATTTCGATGTTTGTAAGGTACAATTGAGGAATTTCCCTTCACAGTTAAGGAAAGAGGATATTGATGAATAGGAAATTGTTTGAGTTTTTGAGGAATTGAAAACAACCATTATATGTGTTCTAATTACAGAATTGTTTTGGAAGATGGAATTGTGTGGAAGAAGATTGCATTGAGGAGAAAAATGGATTATTTGAGTTTTTGAGGAATTGAAAACAATCATTATATATATTCAAATTACAGAAATTTTTTGGAAGAAGGAAGTTGGGTGGAGGAAGTTTGTGTCGAGTAGGAAAATGAAGTATTTTGATTTTTTGAGTCATTGAAAACGACTATGTTATTTGTGCCATAATTATAACGGATTTAGGAAACTTAGTTGTGTGATAGATTGAGTAGAACAGATAGATGAATGATTTGAGTTTTTGAAAAATTGAAGATAGCCATGTTATCTTGTGACATAATTAGATTTATCATTATGCCTAAGCATTATTAGTGCTAGAGAATGTTTCTCAAGTTTAAATACGACTGTAACTTTTGTGAGCAGTATTTCTGTGTCTATTAACAAGAAAATAATTATAGTTAAACCAAAGCTTTTGAATTGTATAGTCATAGAAAGAGAAATTGGTGGTTTGTCTCCTTGCTGGAGAGAGACACTTTGGTTATACCCTCTGCATAACCACCAACGTATCAATCAAATTAAGTGAACGCATTATAGCCACAAACACCTACAACTGACAGTAGGTTTCTACTGCAGGAGACATGGGAAGAAGGATAAGATACAGAAATAAATATATTGAATGGATTATATTCTATATTGGTAAAGAGTATTAGACTTTAAGAAAAGATCTAACCTTTTTTGACATTTCTTCAAACTTTATCAGATATAATTGTATAGAAAGATTTTCTAAATGCTCGTGGTTATGAGGAATAGAGAAGCCGGAGCAAGTTGAATCATATATCTATTATTTACCCTAGAGGAAGACTATTAGCGGCTGAAAATTTCCTTAGTCCTTACCATGGAGGAGTGTTCCAATTTGGAGAGATAGTCTAGGAATTTAGGGATTTAGCGACTGAAAATAAAACTTCTTACAATGGTTATGTCAGAGAAAGGAATAGACCCTTTATAATTATCTGTCGACATAGGAACAGCTTGAACAAAATAATATTTAGTCATTGATAATACACGAAATCTGAAATACGGAAACTACAAATAAAGAAGCCAGGAAATAGTTATTATTATTATTATTATTATTATTATTATTATTATTATTATTATTATTATTATTATTATTATTATTATTATTATTATGGTGAGATGATTAATCGTCAACGTCCTCGGCAAAATTCGACGTATTTTTCCACAATCCACACAATTTTTGCTGATTAATTTAAATATATTGGCTTATAAATATATCTGCTCCACCCTCTTCCTATTGAGAATGAAACTCTGTTTAATAGTGTGTGGCAAATATAGTTTCCAAGACGAAATTGAATTAC
>SEYY01007600.1:47500-52500 GCA_009176605.1 Armadillidium nasatum
AACATGGCGTTTGAAGGTGTGTAAGTCATAGGAAGTTGGGAAAAATGGATGAAGGGAGTGTGTTCCAGACTTTACCATTAGAGTACATGTAAGATTGAGCATATATATATATATATATATATATATATATATATAATATATATATATATATATATATATATATATATATATATATATATATATATATATATATATATATTTATTTTTAATTTTCTGCTAGGCTGGTTTTTCAACGACTGGCATTCCCTCCCTACCGGGTTCGAAACTCGTTAAGTTAGAGTTTTCTAAATTCTATTAGATGATTTTTCGACGTAATGGTTTTTTTTTAGTTCTAGTCTAGAGTTTCCCTCTTCCAATCCGAGTTTTTCCACCTTTTCAGTGAGATTGGCACTGGCATTGGCATTGGCACTGGCATCTTTTCCATCTGGCATCTTAATTTTTTTAATTTTTTTTATTTATTTATTTACTTTTTTTTGGCAACTAAACTAAAAGGCCGAGTTGGAAGCTACATCACTATAGAACAATGCTAAGAAAATCTTCATATGAACCCCCTGCTCCTAGAATATATATATATATATATATATATATATATATATATATATATATATATATATATATATATATATATATATATATATATATATATATATATATATATATATATATATATATATATATATCCTTGCCCAAATATATTAGTGATAGTTTATTTTTTGTTCATCTAATATTACAAGATAATTTGATATGAGAGAGATCAGAGAGAGAGAGAGAGAGAGAGAGAGAGAGAGAGAGAGAGAGAGAGAGAGAGAGAGAGAGAATAAATGTATTTAAAAACATAGAAACATTAAATTATTGTTTACAAATTTTATTGTTAGATTGAAATGCAGAGGAAAATCCTACTTTTATAGCTGTTCGAACTCCCTTCGATGACTAATGAAGAGACATAGTGGTGTACCCACAGGTTTACCCCAGACCAGGGGTTCTCACCTATTTTTTAGCTTGTGGACTGAGTCCTTAATTTTACGGATGTCGACCCCATGTACTCATTTGTAATTTTCCTCAATTAATTAAACATTTTTCTTTGAGGACCCCTTCAAAGCTTCTGTGGTTCCCTGGGAGGTCTATGTGGTTCCCTGGGGATTCATGTGATCCCCTGGGATCTATATGGCCCTCGTTGAGAAAGGCTGTCGTAGGCTCTGTTATCGAGTTGGAAATTCTCATAAATGTTATAGGAACATACATAAGAACATAGGAAAATAGAGACAGTTAGAAGCCACAAGGGCCTATCGAGACTGTTCCAGTTCAAACAAATAATAATACCTCAAGAATAGAGGTTTTGTCACTATTAATTTGGCGGGGCACAATGCAAAAAAGATTGTGGCATTGTGCAGTGTGATGAGGAAAATCGGGGTTCTGAGTCAACTCTAAACTTATTTCTCCAGGTGTGCCGGAGGGCGTAAACCCCCCTCCCCACCCCCAACTCCTTTACAAATTATTAAATTTTTTAATGTTTTCAAATACTTAATTAATAAGAAAAATGTTATTATCTTTGTTTGAGAAACGTTTATTAAAAAAAAGTTGTTTAATTAACATTTATACTCTAGTTTACGATAAGAAAAGATTAATTTGCCACTTTCTCTAAGAACGTCAACCCTGCCAGGCGTAAGATATTTTGTAATATATATATTTTTTCTATTTTTTCCTTTTTTTGTCATTTTTATCTATTTGTGATAATGTAATTGAAATAACGGGAAAAAATGAAATATTATTCTTTTTATTTTATTTAGAATTTAATTTAATAGACGTAAATTTGATTTCTAAATGTTATTCGCTTTCAATTTATAATCCTAAAAGAACCCGTCTAAAACCGTTCTAAATTTATTAGAACACTTTTTTTTTTCCCTCCTCCCGAATCGAAAACTACTTACTTGCAAGTTTTTAAATGGGTGTACACCATTTTTTATAAATATGTTTAAACATTCTATTTACATTCTCACACAAAAATTATCTTGAAAAAAAAAATCTAAATTTCTTAAGACAACTTTTTACCCAATCGAAAATATCTTTATTCAAGATTTCAAATCATTTTAATTAAATTATATATAAATATCGGCCCAGTCAATTTACATTCTCTCACAAAATTGTCTGAAAAAAAAAAAATTATATTTCTTAAGACAATTTTTTTCCCCAACCGAAAACTGCTTATTTCAAGGTTTGAAATCTGTTTTAATTCATTATTTATAAAAATTGGCACTTTTTATTTACATACTCACACAACACAAAAATTATCTTAAATAAAGGAAAAAAAAAAATTCTAAATTTCTTAAGACACTTTTTACCCAATCGAAAATATCTAAATTTAAGCTTAATACCTTGCCAGCAAGGTCACGTGTAAAAGTAGGCTAATCCTCTTTAAAATATTTCTTTTAATTTACGTAAACAAAATTTTCTATAATAAAAATTATTTTAAAAAATATTAAATTTATTTATTTAAAATAAATCAATTATTAATTAAATAAATAAATCTTCCCGGGGAGATCCTTATATTTTATTTATATATATATATATATATATATATATATATATATATATATATATATATATATATATATATATATATATATAATATATATATATATATATATATATATATATATATATATATATAGTGTGTGTTGTGTGTGTGTGTACGCGCGCGCCCCTGCATAGTATTTTTGTTCTTTTAAATATTGAATCCATACAAACCTATCCAAAACTATCTGACCTTTCGTGAAGCACAAAAAGATTTCTAAATATGTTTTTTTTTTTTTTTTTTTTTTTTTTATCCTTTTTTTAATTTTTTTTCTAATTATATTTTTTTTTAATGTATTATTATTATTATTATTATTATTATTATTATTATTATTATTATTATTATTATTATTATTATTATTATTATTATTATTATTATTATTATTGGTGAAATCAGTGTCTTGCAGATGTAAGGAAATTATGTTATCATTTGGATTAATATATTGATATCGAACTCGATTATATTAGAATATCAGTAAATTAATCGATTAATTTTACAGATAAATATTTGATTATTATTTAATTTGACACTTTAATATATCGATTTGTAGAAACTGTAGACACTAGTTAGCAGTTTACATAAGAAAAAACTACGTAAAATATAATCGATTATTTTCACTAATTTTTATTTGATAATCGATATTTGAATTTATAGTTGCCAGATATTCCTTTTTGGTGGAAATATTATAGTGATTTTCGAGTCCATTGTTATAAATAGGAAAGGTCATTTGTTCTATAGAAGGAAAATATAAATATAGATCTTTCTTCTAAAATAAATAATTTAAATGTTATAAATATATTTTTAACCTTTATTATTAAATAAAATAAAAATTTGACGAGGATAGAGTCAATATACTTAATAAATATTTTAGTTTAAAAAATTTAATTATTATTAGTACAAAAATAAGAATAAAATTATAAATATTTGTAATATATTAAAATAAAATTTAAAATTTCTAATATATACTCAAACCACAACGGAACAGATGTGAACCCCTTGAGACACATCATTATGCAGCACCACACCTTCTATAAGGTCATAATAGGAAATAGAGGAAAATATGGTGTTGTAACGAAAAAAATGGATCCATGAATAATGACTGACCTGACCAATGACCAAATCTGTGAAGCAGAAATATGAAAGTGAAAGAAAGAGACAGGTACTCAGTTGTGAGAAGAGTTTAATATCTTCTAAGGAAAATTTTTTTTCTCGTAGAAGATAAAGAGATAGATAAATATATTATAGGTATAGAGAGGTATAGTATAGATATTGTAGATATAGGTAAGTTGATTGTAAGCCATATACATAATTTACCCTAAATTTAGGGTAAATTTTACGTTATATTCCCTGTACTTTAAATACTTATCTGAATGAAACTCAACCAACTTTTGTTCGGATTAAAAAAAATTGCAATTTGAAGTTTGAGGAGCAAAAAAATTTTTGGTCGTTTTTTTTTTTTTAATTTTAATAGCAATTTACTTTAATTTTTATTTTAGTTTATATATAGTTATATATATATATATATATATATATATATATATATATATATATATATATATATATATATATATATATATATATATATATATATATATATATATATATATACGTAATCAATCAATACCGGTAACCGGCCAAGAATGCAGACAGTCGGGCGACGTTATTGATTTTGTTCTACAATTTTTTTATATAAAAGTTTTTTTTTAAAGGACAAGTACACGCAGATATACAAACGCAAAAACCAAAACACCCACAAACACATCCATATATATATATATATATATATATATATATATATATATATATATATATATATATATATATATATATATATATATATATATATATATATATATATATATATATATATATAATATATATAATATATATATATATATATATATATATATATATATATATATATATATATATATATAATATATATTATATATATTATATATATTATATATATATATATATATATATATATATATATATATATATATATATATATATATATATATATTATATATATATATATGTATATCTTTAAATTGAACTTTTCTTTTAAAAAAAAAATTTGATATAATATGACAAAATTTACTATCGAATATTGTAATGTATTAGTAAAAATTGAAAATAGGCCCTATTTGATAAACGAAAAATAGGCCCTATTTGATTACACCATCACCTGCTCCTAGAACCATCAGAATTCTTTTAGGGCGGTAAATGGCTTCTGAATTGATCGTTGGGACAAATGGCAAAAATGTCACAACAACAAAATTTTTTTTCAGTTATTTTCTTATTAGAAAATATATCGGTGAAGCGACTTTCTTATGCTTAATATGTCTTTTTTTCTCTATTGAAAATTTTACTATGACATTTTTTTGCCACTTGTCCCAACGATTCGTTAGGACAAATTTTTCAG
>SEYY01007600.1:57500-65000 GCA_009176605.1 Armadillidium nasatum
CGGCATCCTGTATCAGCTCCTTCCATAAGCGTACAACAGTCTGGCGCAGTTAAATAAGGCTTTGTGGCAAGTGTTCTAGCCGTCTCATCAGTCTTTCCAGTATGTCCCAGACATGCTCAATGGGGTTGAGGTTCAGAAAGTACTCGGGCCAGTCTAATATTCGAATCCGGACCGTCTGGAGGTAGTCGTCAACATATCTTGCAGCGTGCGGCCGGGCGTTGTCCTGCATGAGGATAAAGGTGTCATCGACGTAGAGAGTAAAAGGTAGGAATTATGGCTCCAGTATGTCCGTGATGTATCGTGGGCCTTAAGGACCCTCCATCGAACACGTGCAACTCCGCACGCGCCGTTGTACGATATTCCTCCCCACACCATTACCGGCCCACCACCGTAGTATGGTATATGATACAGTGCATGAGGCCAGTCGCTCATTACGTCGCCGGTATACTCGGGAATGTCTGTAGGAGCTGTACAGATTGAATGCAGGTGTTGGTGAACAAAAAGCAACCTCGCTCTACGGTGGTCCCTGGTGGGGGGTGCTCACACGGGTACCATGCACAGATTGTAACTGGGTCTGATGGTCACGTAGTGTGGAATGATGTTAACGTCATACCCTCAGTTGTAGATAACTATGTTCGACGGTGGTAGTTGCACATGGCCTGTCTTGACCAGTCCGCCTGGTGTGACCATGTGTCGCTTCGCACCTCTGTACCACCCTCACCCATGTAATGATGGTATGGGCCATCCCGAACCGTCGACCCAGTTCGCGATGCCCGTACCCTTCTGCTGACAGTGTGGTGATTGCGACATACATCGCGTGTCAAATGACGCCAAACCATATCAATATAGCATTTGCACAAACGTTAATGGTTGAATGATCTTAAAGACCACCGTACCTTTGACTTAACCTAACCAGACATGTGAACCATCTATTTAGTTGGTTCGACTTTTTTTTGTATAGCGTCGATATAGCAACACAGGTACACCCAACGCTGCTAACCTGCAATGTGTAGGTAGGTACTGGCATACACAATGGCCTACATGCTAACCGACTCCATCGATCACCGATTTTGTAGTTTATGTGTTAATTTTGCTGAGTAATATATAAATTATATATATATATATATATATATATATATATATATATATATATATATATATATATATATATATATATATATATATATATATATATATATATATATATATATATATATATATATATACTGGGGTGTGAAAGAAGCAAAGCTTATTTAAAATACATAGCAAAAGTATACTAAATGCCTTAAAGAAATTTGCTGCCCAACTTTTTTTGGGGCAGAAGAACTTCGACAAGGTAAATTTGAGTTACAACACACATACATTCACACTCACACACACACACACACACACACACGCACACACACACACTCACACTCGCACACACACTCAAACAAACAAACACTCACTCATATATATATATATATATATATATATATATATATATATATATATATATATATATATATAATATATATATATATATATATATATATATATATATATATTAGTAATGTATAAACTTCGCCTCTATATCTTTATCTGCCTTTAACATCGTTCTCTTATCTAAATGAGCAATATTTTTAGAGCTTGTGAAATGCACATGAGCGTAATCAGTCTTGTATTTAAGAATGAACAAACTTTGGATTTTAATGACCTAAATTTAGATTATAATTATAATTTAAGCCTTTAAATAAATTTTTTTAGTTAGTGATGTCTATTTACTTTACCTGTAGAATACATGTAAGACTGAGCATAGCGGTTAAAGGTATGGTCGGAGAATTGAACAGAGAAAAATTGGGACTATTTAACAGACGTCTCGGACGAGATAATCTTTAGAGGATGAGATACAGGACTAGAGAGCTCGGAAGAGCAGTGCTAGTTGTAATACCAATAGTAAAAGTACAAGTTTCGGTTCAGTGTGAACTTGACAGGAGATAAAGTACAAGGAGTTTAGAAAGAGATTGGAGAAGGCCTTATAGAGAGTCAATTAGAGGGGAAAGAGATAAGGCGAAGAGTCTCTCTCTATAAAAGCAGTCAGCTGGAGTTGTTACGAAGAAATTTGAAGGGAGGCCTCAGAACATCCAACTTCATAGAGGCTTGACTAATGAGAAAAACAATGTTGACTTTACAAGAAACATTATTCTATAAAAAGTACCAAAAATATTAAGGAACAAACGAAATTTTGATTTAAAGAAGATCGAAGATTATGTAGAAAATTATGTAGATTATGTAGAGTAAAAATATATAAGGAACCTGATTTTGAACCATTGAAAACAACCATGTTTTCTCTGCCCCATTTATAAATACAAAAAAAAGATCAGGTTATAGTTGCACCAAAACTACACTGAAAAAAATTGTCCTAACGAATCGTTGGGACAAGTGACAAAAATGTCACAACAAAATTTTTGAGTTATTTTCTTAGAGAATAAATCGGCGAAGCGACTTTCTTATGTTTTAACATGTCTTTTTCTCTATTGAAAATTTTACTGTGACATTTTTTTTTGCCACTTGTCCCAACGATTCGTTAGGACAATTTTTGCAGTGTACCCACCTACCATCAGTTCTATGTTATTGGCTGGGAGGTCTTTCAAAATGAAAGGAGTAGTGGTAGGTGGAATCGTCGCCAGAACAGATAAAGTGATAGAAGGGTCATTTAATATATATAAAAAGAGTTTTTTATAGAACAGAACAATGAGGAACACCAATGATAAATTTAAAGAATGAAAGGTCCTTACGACTTACACGTATCAATCTATATTTTGTAAAATGTAAGGTTACTAGCTCTGTTTTTATTTTGGTTACTATGGTTCTGTTTCTATTTTAGTTACTAGCTCTGTTTCTAGTTTGCTTACTAACTCTGTTTCTATTTTGGTTACCAGCTCTGTTTCTATTTTAGTTACTAGTTCCGTTTCTAGTTTGCTTACTAACTCTGTTTCTATTTTGGTTACCAGCTCTGTTTCTATTTTAGTTACTAGCTCTATTTCTGTTTTTAGTTTTTTGCGCTTCACAATATTTTTAGCTTAAATTCTTTAGAATTTTTTTTTTTTTCTAAATAATTTACCTCTTTTTCATTACAATTTGACAGGGCTGATAACCTATTATTTTACAAAATATAAATTGTAACGTTTACTACGTAAGGTCCGAGTGAACTATGATAGTTGTTCAATAGCTGCTTTAGAAGGTCCGAGGTATGTTTGCTTTCAACATCGTTTTTAATATAAAATTGTCACTTATTTATAAATAAGTTTGTGACTGTGTGAGTTTAATGTGTTTGTGTGAATAGATGACGAAATAATAATATGCCTAAGAGTTAAATTTACATATACACTCCTGTGTAGGAAGGATATGTGTGAATGGGACGAGAAAGAGACTAGCAAGTCATATATTATATATATATATATATATATATATATAATATATATATATATATATATATATATATTATATATATATATATATATATATTATATATAATAAATTTTATAATTAATTAAAAAAAAAAAAAAAAAAAAAAAAGAGAGAGAGAGAGAGAGAGAGAGAGAGAGAGAGAGAGAGAAGAGAGAAAGAGAGAGAGGAAAAAAAGTTCAACTAATTACCTTGTTAGGTAAACAAAAGGCATGACCTTTTTATTATGCTAAGATTATCATATATTACAAGATTTCTACTACTTATCTTTACACTGAGACATGTTTCTTTGTGGCGGGTTAGTTCAGTGTTCTCATATATAAACAGATTACTTATCGACGTCGTCGTATTCACATTGAAAGGCCATGCTTGTTGCAAATTATTTTTAAAAAACGTGTGAAGAATTAGCTATTTCCTGAGAAATAGTTTAAATCTATTTGATTAGTAGATGACCTTATATCGCTAAAAGTCTCACGTGACATGCTGTTGCGCTTTTTTTCAATTGCGTATTAATCTGTTTATCTCTAAAGGAATTGCGACTTTTTTTTAAATAGCAGACAACCTTATAAAACTATTTGTTTAGTAGACGACCTTTACTATGTCCCTAGAAGTCTCATGCGACATGCTGTTGCGCTTTTGTTTCAATTGCGTACAAGCTGTTTATCTCAAGGAATTGCGCGTTTTTAAATAGCAGACAATCTTATGACTTTCCCCAAGGTTACAATAACGCGATTACAAAATCTCGGTAGCTTGTATTCATAACATAATCAAATGTTTTTTTTTATTTTTTATTTTTTTTCCTTCGTCCTTTTATCGGAAAGGCAAGCATGTGTTCTTCTTCTTCGTCAGGTTTATCTTCACGGACACAAGTGCGAAGAACTTTGAGTCTCTCTATTGGAGAATTGGGATTTCACAAACGTTGATACGCAATACAAACTCTATCATTTGTAACAAACTGATTTTTAATTATTATTCATTTTTCATATTTTTGGACAATAATAAATTCAGAAATGAGTGGACTGCAGATTAGAGAGAGAGAGAGAGAGGGAGGGAGGGAGGGAGGGAGAGAGAGAGAGAGAGAGGAGGGAGGGAGAGAGAGAGAGAGGGAGGGAGGGAGAAGGAGAGAGAGAGAAAAGTTAACGTAAAAATTAAATCATTATAATATTAAAATTATATTGTGTCATTTTTCCTCCAGGGGATTGAATAGACTTCTCCCCCAGAGGGAAATTCTTGGTTATTATATTGAAAAGGAACGTAATGTCTTCCATAAGTGATTAATGCAGTAGAGAGATGGCTTTAATATGTCATTTAACATCCTATCAGTCATGAATAATGTCTAATCAAGAATATAGGACAAAGCTAACGAACAAAATTCAACAATTATCTTCTTATTCTCCTTCTTTTTTCCTTCTTCTTCTTCTTCTTCTTCTTCTTCTTCTTCTTCTTCTTCTTCTTCTTCTTCTTCTTCTTCTTTTCTTCTTCTTTTCTTCTTTTTCTTCTTCTTCTTCTCTTCTTCTTCTTCTTCTTCTTCTTTTCTTCTTCTTCTTCTTCTTTCTTCTTCTTCTTCTTCTTCTTTTTCTTTTTTTTTTTTTTTTTTTTTTTTTTTTTTTTTTTTTTTTTTTTTTTTTTTTTTTTTTTTTTTTTTTTTTTTTTTTTTTTATGTATTTGTTAATAATTAATAATAATAATAATAATAATAATAATAATAATAATAATAATAATAATAATAATAATAATAATAATAATAATAATAATAATAATAATAATAATAATAATAATAATAATTATAACACTTTGTAATTTGCATTTATTACTGTTCTCAATTCGCTGTCTTATGTAATTATATTCACTCTTATCGTACAAAAAATATATAATTAATAAAATACATCATTGTCCTTATCAGTCTAATCAGTTTTTTTTTAACATAAGATAACGAAATTATCGTTATAAAATTTTACATCGTAATTGAGGATCATTATTAAGTAATCTAAACCTGTATTTAAAATTATTTCTGTATTTAAAATATTATTATTATTATTGTTGTATTTAAAATATTATTGTATTCAATTGTGCTGATTATTCAAATTAAATATTGTACTATGAATTGTACGTAGAGTTGTGCAAGCCCTTTGATAGCATGCAATTGGTTAATGCGAGATTTCATACAGCTGTATAAAATCTTGCTGAGATTGCGTGGGTCTTGTACATATTTTTGTACAGCTGTATAAAAATCTTGCTGCGATTGCATGGCTCTTGTACATATTGTACAGCTTTATAAATTTCATACAGCTGTATAAAATCTTGCTGGGATTGTATGGCTCTTGTACATATTGTACAGCTGTATAAAATCTTGCTTCAATTCGGCTCTTGTACATATTGTACAGGTTTATAAATTTCATATAGCTGTATAAAATCTTTCTGCGATTCGGCTCTTGTACATATTGTATAGCTTTATAAATTTAAAACAGCTGTATAAAATCTTGCTGCAATTGCGTGGGTCTTGTTCATATTGTACAGCTTTATAAATATTCTTGTTGTATACAGCTTTATAAATTTCATACAGTATAAAATCTTGCTGCGATTCGGCTCTTGTATCTTTATAAATTTCATACAGTTATAAAATCTTGTGAATTGCTGCATATTGTACAGCTTTATAAATTTCATACAGCTGTATAAAAATCTTGTTGTGACTGCATGGCTCTTGTACATATTGTACAACTTTTTAAATTTCATACAGCTGTTTAAAATCTTGCTGTGATTGAATTCCTCTTCTACATATTGTACATCTTTTTAAATTTCTTACAGCTGTATAAAACTCTTGCTGTGATTGCATGGTTCTTGTACAGTCGTCATCAGAAGTTCGTTCCTATTAAGCTGGAAATAAATATATATATAACATGGAGATCATTTCATAAACGCTCTATTTTGAATAAAAATAAAATAAAAAAATTGAGCGGGGCTTAATTGAATTGTGATTGGCTGAACCTGAAATGATCTCCATTTTTTATATATATATATTTATTTCCAGTTTAATAGGAACGAACTTCTGCTGACAACTGTACATATTATACAGTTTTATGAATTTCATACAGCTGTATAAAACTTTGCTGTGATTGCATGGCTCTTGTACAAATTATACAGCTTTATAAATTCTAACTGTGATCACATGCCAGTTGTACAAATTGCACATATTTTTAAAATGTTACTGTATAGCAGCTGTAAAAATCTTACAGCCTTATGAAATTTTATCGTGATGAGAGTTGTACAAATTGTTCAACTGCATTTAATTTTTCTGTGATCTTATTTTAGTTGTACAAGTCGTACATCCTTCTAAAACCATTATTCCATCGTAATACAGGTGTACAAATTGTACAGCTTTCTAAAATCTTTCTACGATAAAATGATAGTTGTACGAATCGTACACCTGTACAACTTACTTTGATCGTATGAGAGTTGTACAAATCATTCAGCTTTATGAAGACTTGTAAAATATAACATATTTTTTTTCATTGGATTATTTTAAGTTATAAATTTCTCAGATCCTCAGACGTTATTACAGATTATTCATTAAAAAAAAAAAATAATAATAAAAAAAAAACGTGTTTGCGCAAACAGATTTATGTAACTTAGAAGGTTTGAAGTTTTTGTTAAAATTATGCAACGTATGCAAATTAAACAAATTATGCGACAAATTACTTTGAAGAAGTAGAGTAAACATTGCTACGATGTTTTTTTTTTATATAATTTATTTAGCAAATAGGAACTGTGTGACGTTAGAAGAGAATGTAACTAATATATCTTCCTCAGCAACAAGCAAATGGAAAAGATTTTTCAAAATCCTTGCTAGCTCAAAATCATTTATATATAATATCTTCGTCTTCAAAATCTTCGTGTGTAAAATCATCGTCTTCGAAATTTTCGTGTGTAATATCATCGTCTTCAAAATCTTCGTGTGTAAAATTTTCGTCTTCAAAAATCTTCGTGTGTAAAATCTTCGTCTTCAAAAATCTTCGTGTGTAAAATCTTCGTCTTCAAAAATCTTCGTGTGTAAAA
>SEYY01007600.1:70000-77500 GCA_009176605.1 Armadillidium nasatum
GAACCATCATAATATTATTGTTCAAAATATTAATTTTTTTTTTTTAAAACTGCAAATGTAAATTGATTTCTTATTCATGTGGTTTTATGACAGCCCAAAGGGAAAAGAATAGTTCTCCCACAGCATCTCCGTCAGAGAGAGTGAAAATACTAAATACGATCCATCATTATTCTCTCTTCAATTCCTTTGCAAGTGTAAACATTTTCGTCCTTTTTTCAACATAATTGTTATATCATCTCTCTCTCTCTCTCTCTCTCTCTCTCTCTCTCTCTCTCTCTCTCTCTCTCTCTCTCTCTCTCTCTCTCTCTCTCTCTCTCTCTCTCTCTCTCTCTCTCTCTCATCTTAAGTCCCCATTCTCTACCTTTTGTTCAAAGTTTCCCGATATCCAATCTCTGTCCTTCCTTCTTATTGACTTCTGCGAAGTTCATCCTAAACCAAGGTCTTTAAATCGTAAATCCGAATTTCTTCTTGACCTTCCCATCTTGGGACAATATTTAAGGCAGAAAATTCCTAAGTGAAAAATTCCACTGGTTATCCTCCTACTCTTTCCCTCATTTTACCCATTCTCCATAATTTTACCTAACCTGCTCTAAGAATGTATTATGTTAAAACCTTATGCACATCCTTTTCATATTTAATAGCTTTGAATATTGAGTTGAATTATAAATATATATATATATATATATATATATATATATATATATATATATATAATATATATATATATATATATATATATATATATATATATATATATATATATATATATATATATATATATATATATATATATATATATATATATATATATATATATATATATAATATATATATATAATATATTTTATATTTATTTTTTTTATTTTTTTTTATATGGCTCAGTGTGATGTAAATAAAGAATACAAAATAGTTGCCCAAGGTTACGCTAAAATTCACACACTTATATCATTGTTAACACACACAACACACACACACACACACACACACACACATATATATATATATAATATATATATATATATATATATATATATATATATATATATATATATATATATATATATATATATATATATATATATATATATATATATATATATATATATATGTATATATATATTAATGATGTTCCGTAAGTGAGGGGCCAGTGGATTGATTCCTATTCTTTCTGTTCGTTAG
The DNA here is from genome assembly GCA_009176605.1 of Armadillidium nasatum. Lineage (NCBI taxonomy): Eukaryota > Metazoa > Arthropoda > Malacostraca > Isopoda > Armadillidiidae > Armadillidium > Armadillidium nasatum. Next base: position 71,180 of record SEYY01007600.1, read on the forward strand.
TTTGGTATATTTATTGGTTAGAAAACCCAAACTATTCTTGTTGAATAGAATCAGGATTTGAGCACTAGTAAATGAGCAAAAATAGAGGGTAGTGTCGGCCATTGATGATGATGATATTTACAAATACTGACTATGAAAGGAAAAAAAAAAATTTTTTTTTATTTATATCTTTATTTTTTTATTTATTTTTTTTTATTTATTAATTTTTTTTTTATTTTTTCCTAATTGAAAAAATTTGAAGAAAGGGTGGACACAAGTTTGATATTTGATGGAGCGAATTTTCACATTAGATTTTATCATATATATTTAAAGAGTGCTGCTGTTTGACAAATTGATTGATTGACTGTTTGATTGATTAATTGATTGACTTGTTCGATTGATTGATTTTGCTTGATTGATTGATTGACTGATCATTTGATTAACTGGTTGACTGATTGATTGATTGATTAATTGATTGTTTATTGGATTGATTGACTGCTTGATTGATTGATTGGTTGACTGATTGATTGATTGATCGTTTGATTGACTGATTGATTGTTTGTTTGATCTAATTATTATTTATTTCATTGATTGTTTGATTTATTATTCGATTAATCGAATTTTGATCGAATTGTTTTGACATTGTTCGACATTTGAATTGATTCATTAACTTTCTGAAAATTGTTCGAATTTATTTATTTATTTATTTTTTATTTATTTATTTATTTATTTATTTATTTATTTTTTATTTTATTTATTTTTGTGTGTGGGGTGGGATGGGGGGTGGAGATTGTGGATTTAAGAAAAAAAAATTTTTTATGTATTTATATACATATTAAATGGTTTGATTGTATTATCAATTAATAAAATTATGAATGATATAATCGATTTAATTAATAATCGAACTATAAAAAAAATTATTGATTTTGATAATAATTTAATTATTAAAAAATATTATTGATTTGACTTTTTTTTTATTTAGAAACGATATAATTTGGAATGGCAATAGTCGATTTATCGAATTAATTATCAAATTAGGAACAATTTTATTTAAAAAAAACAATCGATTTATCGAATTAATTATCAAAAGTTTGACCAATCCTATTTAATTAATAATCGATATATCGAATTATATATTTTTCAAATAAGGGAAAATTTTATTGGATTAAAAATCTTTTTATTGAATTAATTATTAAATTAGGAACAATTTTGTTGGGATAGCAATCGATTTATCGAATTAATTATCAAGTGATTTTATTTAATTAATAGTTAAAATTAATTTTATTTAATTAATAGTCGATTTATCGAATTAATTATCAAATTAGGAACAGTTTTGGGAATAATAATCGATTTATTTAATTAATTATCAAATTAGAAACGATCTTACTTCGAAGAACAATCGATTTATTAAATTAATTATCAAACTAGAAACAATATTATTAAAATAATTGATTAATTAATGGAATATATATCGAATAACCAAGGCAACAAAACTAATAGAATAAGAGATGCTTCAAGGGGTGAAATAGTTTCCCATTTTTTTAATATTTCACAATACACATTCCACCGCTTGTATGTCCTTCATTCCTGCCTTGCAGGTAGATGTCGAATGTCAGAGTTTAGCATATTTAAGAAGCTGAATGTTCCGCATACAGTCGGTATTATATATATAAAGTATCGGATATTGGCAGTCGGATGTCGAATATTTTAAACATTAAGAATCCGGAAGTTCCGCATACACGCGGTATTATATCTATTAAGTATCGGATATTGGCAGTCAGGTGTCAGATGTTTTAAACATTTATACTAGATATATACTAGATATATCTATAAAGCATCGGATTTTGGCAATTAGATATCGAATGTTAAGCATATTAAGAATCCGAAAGTTCCGCATACACTCGGTATTATATCTATAAAGAATCGGATATTGGCAGTCAGATGTCGAATGTTTTAAATATATCAAGAATCCGGAAGTTCCGCATATACTAGATATTATATCTATAAAGTATCGGATTTTGGCAGTCAGGTATCGAATGTTAATACATATTAAGAATCCGAAAGTTCCGCATACACTAGATATTATATCTATAAATTATCGGATTATGGCATCCTTTATCACCGCCCTGTAGTTAGGAGTCAAATGTCGGAGTTTAACAAATTAAGAATCCGAAAGTTCCGCATACACTAGATATTATATCTATAAATTATCGGATTATGGCATCCCTTATCACCGCCCGGTAGTTAGGAGTCAAATGTCGGAGTTTAACAAATTAAGAATCCGAAAGTTCCGCAAACACTCGGTATTATATCTATAAAGAATCGGATATTGGCAGTCAGATGTCGAATGTTTTAAATATATCAAGAATCCGGAAGTTCCGCATACACTCAGTGTTATGTCTATAAATATCCGATTTTGTCATCCGTCATTAATGCATATAACCTTGCACTCATATCTTACGTAAGTTGCAAATATAATTCATAAGCTATAAAATTTTGTTAATAACAAATGGTCATAAATAGTGTGAGGTTTATTATCAACAGTAGTAAGAATAGCGCTTTTGGCTAAATAAATCAACCTCGTTGACCTCACGCTCTTTCGTGAGTTTTTTTTTGGCAAGCCCATATTTTTTTCTGAACCCTCGGGAAGTGTTCAAGACTATCCCGGAGGGTTGTTCTCCCCTCATGGAGGAATGTAACCCTTTAAAGTTGGTGGTGGAGTAGCCTAGCACCCCATTTATTTTTCAACCTCTTTCTTTATTCCGTTTTGAGCATTTACCGTAGTTCACGCTTCTCCTCTGAGGATATTTTGAAGACGTAGCCTTCGAATTGTTGGGTTCAGAGTGGGATGCTAAACCTCATCCGAATTTTTTATTAATTCTGAAATCGACACCTCCTCTGTTCCTTCCAAGAGTGTATTGGAAGACTGATCTTTATTTATTTGTGGTTTCTGGAAGTCGGAGACCTCTCCTATTTTTTCATGGAGGTTTTCCTTGACAGGCACAGAGGCACAGAGGCACAGAGGCACGAGACTCAGCAACCTCGTTCGTTTTTGAGTGTCGGGGGGCGCAAAGCTTTAATGTTAAGACAAACGTTTTGTTATAGAAGATATTACACGGCTACGTATTTATCACAGCCATCTGTTACCTAAAGCTTCAAGCAATTTAATCAACAATAACATACACAAAATAACTATGTCCTTTTTAAAATTGAAACAATTACAAAATGACGTCAAAATGCGGACATTGAATTTTAACTTCAGAGAGGTTCGAACTAGAGAACATAGAATTTATAAGTCATTACGCTATCCACCTGACTACGAAGTTTTCTTTTTACTAATGAAAATTAACCTTTTGAGTAAAGGGATACCGATTATTAAATTATTAATAATTTTTAATTATAAAAATCACGATGGAGACTAGCATCTCCCCCTTGAACAATTCGGAGGCTACGTCTTCAAAATATTATATTAGAAGAGGCGTGAACAACGATAAATGATCAAAACGGAGTCTAGAAAGAGATTGAAAAATAAATGGAGTGCTAGACTACATCCTCCCCATTAAGGAGGTACTCTCCTCCATGAGAGTTAGCACAACCATCCGGGGTGGCCTTGAACTCTCTCCCCAAGGGTTCAGAAAAGAGTATATGCTTACCAAATAACCTCGTAAAAGAGTATCGTCAGATTTAGCGACTTTTTTGACAGAATCAGGCATCTGTCAAAAGCGTTATACTTGCTACTAACAACGTTCCAAAATTTAAAAAACTAACAAAAAAAAAACATTATTAATGTTTTAACTCTTCAATACATTCACCACACCCAACTAAACAACAACACATTAAAAATAACCCTATGAATATTAGTTATGATATTTTGACCATCATGTATTGAATTTGCAACATATTATAACCCCAGTCATCAATGTTAATATTTTTCATTGGTAACGACATCAACAACAACAACAACAACAACAACAACAGCAACAACAACAACAACAACAAAAACAACAATGACGACGACGACAACAACAAAACAACAAACAATAATAATAATATTAATAATAAAAAATAATAATAATAATAATAATAATAATAATAATAATAATAATAATAATAATAATAATAATTCGAAAGCACAAACTCCCAAATTCACATAATTATGATTTTTAATATGCTTTTGTCTGCTTTCGTGTGTGTGTGTGTGTGTATGTGCGTGTATGAGTGTGTGTGTGTGTTGGATTTATAGACGTGGCTGATAATAACCCAATGAGACTTTCTATATAGATTTGTAGACAAACAAACTCAAACATTGACACACTCGCACAAACACACAAACACACGCACATACTAGAATGAAGCCAATTAAAGAAAAATAAAAGTATGTCAGTGAGAAGAGAAAAGAGAGAGAGAGAGAGAGAGAGAGAGAGGGAGAGAGAGAGAGAGACTGAGTGAGGGAGAAAGAGAGGGGAGAGAGAGAGTGAGAGACAGAAACGATAAAAAAAATAGTTCATTAAAAAAAATTGTGATAATATTTAACAAGTAATACAGTATACCAATAATAAATATAATAATAATAATAATAATAATAATAATAATGATGATGAGAATAATAACAGTAATGATTATATTTATAATAATAATAATGTTACTGTAATAATAATAATTTTTTTTTTTTAATACATTACACCACTTCCCGCATGATGCAGGGTGGAGTCGACTGCAAGAAAATAATAATAATAATAATATATAATAATAATAATATAATAAATAAATAATAATAATAATAATATAAAATATGTAAAAAATAAAAATAATAATAATAATAATAATAATAATAATAATAATAATAATAATAATAATAATAATAAATAATAATAATAATTAATAATAATAATAATAATAATAATAATAATAATAATAATAATAATAATAATAATAATAAATATAATAATAATAATAATAATAATAATAATAATATAATAATAATACATAAATATAATAATAATAATAATTTTTTTTTTTTTTTTTTTTTTTTTTTTTTTTTTTTTTTTTTACCATATCCTGTATAATATAATAATAATAATAATTTGCAAACAAACACACTTAAATAAAATAATAATAATAATTTGTACACAAGCATGCATACAATAATAAATAATATAAATAATATAATAATAATAATAATAATAATAATAATAATAATAATAATAATAATAAGACAAAAGTTGCAATATATTTATTTACGAAACTTAGCTCAGAACTAGACAAATTAAATTAAGTTTATTACCTCATATGTTTGCTTGCCTGCATGTTCCATCTATGTATACATATGTATACATACACAGAATGCACATATTTGTATCCCTTTGTAATACATATATATATATATATATATATATATATATATATATATATATATATATATATATATATATATATATATATATATAATAACTATATATATATATGTGTGTGTGTGTGTGTGTGTGTGTGTGCATGTAAAAGCAGTTATGACCCTTTGGAATACTAAAATATTATTATATTCCTTTATATTATTTAAAAGTAACGATAATATCATTTAGTAATAAATATTAATGACAATGAGTAATATTTAATATTTCTCTCTCTCTCTCTCTTCTCTCTCTCTCTCTCTCTCTCTCTCTCTCTCTCTCTCTCTCTCTCTCTCTCTCTCTCTCTCTCTCTCTCTTTCATTCTCTTTCTCCGAAGTTAAAAATACTTTAAAAAGTTAACAATGCATTTAAAATAAATTTCTGTGAAAGTATCTTTTGCGTTAATAATAATAATAATAATAATAATAATAATAAAATAATAATAATAATAATTATAATAATAATATAATTGATAATATAATAATAATAATAATAATAATAATAATAATAATAATAATAATAATAATAATATAAAAAATTAAATTTTTTCATATTAAAATATTATTCAACTATGAAACTTACACATACATACATACATACATACATACATACATACATACATACATATATACCAGAGCTGAACGGCGCTACTCATTTTGGGGTAGTGCGAAAGCGCAACTGCGCGACATTTCAGTCCCTCAAAAAGTGAGCGACCGACTTTAGCGCTGCTGCGCGATCCGCAAATATTTCTTGGTTTGCGCGATTAAAGTGCGCAAGTTGGTGACTTCAAAAAAAGGTTTTCAATATTACAAGGTATATATCCTTACAAAGAAACTTTATTTATATTTAATAATTTAGCATGAAAAAGTGAATAAACATTATTAAATCTACAGATTTTCTCTCTTCGTCTTCCGTGTCCTCTCTTCAAAGGACAAGAGATCCATGTTTCCCTTCG
>SEYY01007600.1:87500-95000 GCA_009176605.1 Armadillidium nasatum
AGGTGCATGGAATCCTAAAAGCTATGAACATTAGAAAGGCTAGTGTCCTGGATAACATTATTCCCGATGTTTTGAGGGAGTGTGCTCCCGAGCTGGCACCTGTTCTGGTTCAATTATACTCTCTATGTTTTAATACTAATACTTTTCCTCCCTGCTGGAAGCGTGCATACATTCAACCAATCCCGAAGAAGGGTTGCCGCTCTGAACCTTCTAACTATCATCCTATGAACATTAGAAAGGCTAGTGCCCTGGATAACATTATTCCCGATGTTTTGAGGGAGTGTGCTTCCGAGCTGGCACCTGTTCTGGTTCAATTATACTCTCTAGTTTTAATACTAATACTTTTCCTCCTGCTGGAAGCGTGCATATTCAACCAATCCCGAAGAAAAGGTTGCCGCTCTGAACCTTCTAACTATCTATGAACATTAGAAAGGCTAGTGCCCTGGATAACATTATTCCCGATGTTTTGAGGGAGTGTGCTTCCGAGCTGGCACCTGTTCTGGTTCAATTATACTCTCTATGTTTTAATACTAATACTTTTCCTCCCTGCTGGAAGCGTGCATACATTCAACCAATCCCGAAGAAGGGTTGCCGCTCTGAACCTTCTAACTATCATCCTATGAACATTAGAAAGGCTAGTGTCCTGGATAACATTATTCCATGTTTGAGGGAGTGTGCTCCCGAGCTGGCACTGTTCTGGTTCAATTATCTCTATGTTTTAATACTAATACTTTTCCTCCCTGCTGGAAGCGTGCATACATTCAACCAATCCCGAAGAAGGGTTGCCGCTCTGAACCTTCTAACTATCATCCTATAGCTCTCACTTGTACTTCATCTAAAGTCTTTGAAACTATTCTCAACTCTCATTTTCTGGATCATTTGGAATCTCATTCCCTCCTTTCAGATAACCAGTATGGCTTTCAACACTCGAGGTCTACTGGTGACATTCTTTCCTATCTTACTGATGTGGGACTATGGGGAGTCTTGTGTAGTAGAGCTTGACACATGAAATGCATCATTGCTCTCTAATCTTTTTTCGTTTGGGTTTCCTCCTTCTCTTTGCTTACTCATTTCTAGTTTTCTCTCAAATCGCACCATATCATCACTTGTTGATGTAGCGGCTTCTTTTTAAATTAATTGTGGTGTTCCTCAAGGTTCAGTTTTATCTCCTACTCTATTCCTACTTTTCATCGACGACATCCTCAGCTGTACTACGAATTCTAATCATTCCTATGCCGACGACTCAACTCTCCATTCTTTCACTCACTTCAAATTTGTTCTCTCTCTCTCTCTCTCTCTCTCTCTCTCTCTCTCTCTCTCTCTCTCTCTCTCTCTCTCTCTCTCTCTCTCTCTCTCTCTCTCTCTCTCTCTCTCTCTCTCTCTCTCTCTCTCTTTTTTTTTTTTTTTTTTTTTTTTCCTTTTTGTGCTTCTAGAGCAGACCTCGTTTTTTACTTCCCCCATTCCATTCTTGTCGATCTGATTGGGATTTCCGGATGGGGTCATAGAAATCTTGTGAAATTCAACTCTTTAAAAACTCGGCTTCTTAATTCACATTTCCCTTCTCTCTCTAAAACACCTACAAACTCTTCCTATCTCCTTCGATTATGTCTTAGGGTGTATTTTTGACCCTCACTACTAAACAGCCAAGCTCAATATTAGAAGATGGAGCAGAGATATTTATAAGCCAATTAATTATAAGTAAATTAATCGTCAAAATTATCGGCATAAATTTGACGATAACGATTAAGAATAAATATACCGATTTTGTAGATGACGACTGGGAATAAATATACCGATTTTGCAGTTGACGATGACGATTAATCGTTCCATCACTAATATATATATATATATATATATATATATATATATATATATATATATATATATATATATATATATATATATATATATATTATATATATATATATAATATATCATTCGTTTATATGGATACACTATTGTTGCTTAAAGTACGTATGAATGGTTTTATTTCTATATATTAATTTCATTTGTATAAGTCATCCATGTTTAATTAATCGTACATAGTGTGTAATATTCTTTTTATTACATGTTATATATTTTATTGAGTAATCATTAAATTTAGGCTCAATTTGATTGTATACTTTCACTTTTTTTATTTTTATTTTTTTCAGTTGGAATTTTTTTTTTTTATTTTTTTTAATTTTTTTTGGATACTTTTTTTTAGCTATAATTTTGATTTTTGTTTTGGCTACTCCGGCTTTTTATTTTCTGTTTTGGTTTTAATTATTAAGTATAGTTTTGGTTATTTTTAGCTACTTATTTTTGGCAACTTTGGTTTCGATTTTTAAGTGCTTTGATTCGCTTTTTATTTTATGTTGGGGATTTTTTAACTATAATTTTGACTACTATGACTACTTTTTTGGCTACTCTTGTCAACGAATTTTAAGTACTTTGATTCACTTTTTCTATTGTGTTGGAGTTTGCTTAACTATGATTTTGACCACTTATGGCTACTTTTTTGGTTACTCTTTTCTACGATTTTAAAGTAGTGATTCCCTTTTTGCTGTCTGTTAGGGCTCTTTTAACTATAATTTTGACTACTTTTGACTTCTTTTTTAGGTTATCCTGGTTAACGATTTTTAAGTACTGATTCATTTTTTATTTTCTCTTGGAGTTTTTTTAACTATAATTTTGACTACTTATGACTATTTTTTGGCTACTTTGGTCAACGATTTTTATGGACTTTGATTCAGTTTTTATAATCTGTGAGGGTTTTTTTTTTAACTATAATTTTGACTACTATGACTACTTTTTTGGCTACTCTGGTCAGTGAATTTTAAGTACTTTGATTTACTTTTTTTATATTATGTTGGAGTTTGCTTAACTATATAATTTTGACGACTTATGGCTACTTCCTTGGTAACTCTGGTCTACTATTTTTAAGAAGTGATTCCCTTTTTATTATCCGTTAGAGTTTTTTTAACTATAATTTTAACTATTTTTTTTTTGTAACATTTTTTTCATTTTTTTTGTAACTCATTTTTTTTATTTTCTTTATTGTGTTTCAACTTTTTAAACTATAATTTTGACTACTTTTGACTTCTTTTTTTAGCTACTCTGGTCAGAGATTTTTAAGTACTTTGATTCACTTTTAATTATCTGTGTAATTTTTTTACTCTATAATTTTGACTACTTTAAACTTCTTTTTTTGTTACTTTGGTCAGTGATTTTTAACTACTTTTTTTAAAATGAATTCATATCTACAGAAATGATATCTACACTGTTGATACTTTCCCATTTTATTTTCAGTTGAGTATTTTTAACTATAATTTTAACTACTTTTGACTTCAGTTGACTCCTTTTTTACTTCTTTTGACTAGTTTTGACAACGTATTTTAGCTACACTGTCCAACGATAGTTAAACAGTTTAAAAATAAATGTTGCAGACATGATATCAATACTTGTATTTTTTTAATAGTATATCCGAGTTTATTCGGAACATCAGGATCTGATTTAGGTATCAGTTGATATCCGAAATCTCAAAACTGACATCTTAGAAGTTTCTATAATAAACATGCATCCGTACCCACATCCGAGAAAAAACTCTTAGAAGTTTTTATATTAAACATTTGCATGTATATACATCCGTACCCACATCCGAGAACAAAATCTTAGAAGTTTCTATATTAAACATTTGCATGTATACATCCGTACGCACATCCGAGAAAAAACTCTTAGAAGTTTTTATATTAAACATTTGCATGTATACATCCGTACCCACATCCGAGAACAAAATCTTGGAAGTTTCTATATTAAACATTTGCATGTATACATCCGTACCCACATCCGAAAACAAAATCTTAGAAGTTTCTATATTAAACATTTGCATGTATACATCCGTACCCACATCCGAAAACAAAATCTTAGAAGTTTCTATATTAAACATTTGCATGTATATATACATCCGTACCCACATCCGAGAACATCTAAAATTCAATCCTTATATGAACTAAGTATTTAACCGCAAAGCATAAATTTAACTACACATCCGTATCCGGTAACATGAAAATTACCTTCATCTTCATCTTTTTTTTTTCTTTTTAAAGTAATAAAATATTTAAGTTCGGTACATTTGGTACGTTTGATGATGAATTGTGTTAAAAATCGTTTAACAGAGTTGCTAAAAATGGAGTCAAAAGTAGTCAAAATTAACGTACCAATAAAACCAAAGCAAAAGAATTAATTACCAAAACTTGTGTATTTGTATGCGTATGTTTGTGCGAATGTGTGTGTGTGTGCTGTGTGTGTGTGTGTGTGCGGGCTTTAATTCAAATAATAAAAAAAAATTAAGCTAGTAATTAAATTATTTCAAGGTCAAAACCAGATATTTATTATTATTACTATTAGTTTTTTAGTTTTTTTTTTTTTTTTTTTTTATTTTATTTTTAATATTATATTATTATTATTATTATTATTAGATTTGTTAATATTAAATTATTATTATTTATTATTATTAATATTATAGTAGTTAGTAGTAGTAGTAGTAATTTATATATTATATATATTATATATTATTTTATTAGTATTATTATATTATTATTATTATTATTATATTATTATTTTATATATTATTATTATATTATATATTATTATTATTTATTTTATTATCTATTATTATCAAAGTTAAGCAAACAAGACAATTATTAAGCAAGTGGTTTAATAAGATATTACTTATCCTGCATGAACCTTCACTGTACGATGTACAAATACGATTATATATTATATATATATATATATATTATATATATTATATATATATATATATATATATATATATATAATATATATATATATATATATATATATATAATATATATATATATATATATATGGGTGTATGTGTGTGTAGAAAAAGTTAGTGAAGTTTATTTTTACAGTTCCAGGTTCCAGGTTCCTTGTTCCATGAATTCCAAATTCCTAAGTCAGAATCTCATTATCTTTGTTTAAGATTCTCGATTCCTGCATCCCTACATTTTGAAAGCTTTGGCCTTATGAGTTTATTTTTAGTTTCGAAATCTTTAGCTGCACTTTAGACAAATTTTATGTCCTTCTATTAAACGAGTACGTCCGTTACTTGCCGAGCCTAGACTGGTAGTCATTTTACCTACCATAATCGAATAGAAGGTTAAGTGAACCATTCAACTAGAGGGAGATCCGATTTCAGTACCTCATTATCATTCTTACTAATCGTTCTGTGTATATTTTGTTCTATGAAACTTTGTTTCCACCTATTTCAATTTATGTGTTCACAATTTTAAGTTTTATGTTCACAATTCTCAGTTTTATGTTCACAATTCTAAGTTTTATTATGTTCATAATTCTGAGTTTTATGTTCACAATCTGTTTTATGTTCACAATTCTAGGTTTCATGTTCACAATTCTAGGTTTTATGTTTCAAATGTTCCAAGATTTGCATCTTCACAGAACATAGAATTTGAAAAAAACAAAAAAATAGAACAAAAATATTGACTATGTTGCAGTATAGCTCGGTTTCCATATACATAATCTATGTTTAATATTTTTAGTTCCCAATATCTATGTTTTTTGTTCAATGATATCAGATTTAAATAAACTAAATATATATATATTTTTTTAATATTTCAAACACAGTAATTTTGCTTACAACAACTCACCGGGAAGTTGTGCGTCATCACCGCGTATTTATATCGGTCAACCCTAGTTCCAAGGTTTAGTTTCATAGACGCGAATTATCTTCTAATATTTTTAGTTCCCAGTTCTATGACCCAAATTTTAAATTTTCTGTTCCTATGTATTGAAAATCTGTCTAATTTTTTCATTTCCTAGTTCTTCGACCCAATGTTCCAAGTTCCCGGTTCTTAGATACATAATTTTGTTCTCCAAGTTCCTAGTTCTAAGACCTGCATTACGAATATTCTATTTCTGGTTACAATTTAAATGGGTTTAAGTTCCTGGTTCATCGTTACACATATTATCTTCCAAGGTTCCTGTTCCAATTTAAAATCTATTTCCGGTCCCGAGGTCGTCTGCTATATAGAACTTCATCATATAAATTACTTATTTATATTTTAAGTAATAATTTTGATGCCGTGGTATAAAGGTAGAGCGACTGAACCACGTTGGTTCGATACCACATGTGGAAAATATGTAGAAACTTACTAAAAAGTTTCCAGCCTCGTAAGGTTTGAAGCTTATTAAAGAGTTTTTCGAAAATGGTGGTGGTAGTGACTAGTGGTGTTATTTTTGTTGTAGTTGTTGTTGTTGTTGTTGTTGTTGTTGTTGTTGTTGTTATTGGTGTTTGTGTTGTTATTTTTGTCGTTGTTCTTGTTGATGGTGGTAGCGGTGTTGTTATTTTATAAATTTGACACTTCTCATGCTTTTTCCCATCAAGCTTGGAGATTTTTTTCAGAAAGGCTCTCCCAAGGAATAGAACCAGGAACTCTCGCAAGACAAGATTATTTAAATATTGTATATCTTATACTAAACTGTAAAAAATAGTCCTGACGAATCGTTGGGACAAGTGGCAAAACTGTCACAACAAATTTTCAAATCGGTGAAGCAACTTTCTTATGCTTAACATGTCTTTTCTCTATTGAAAATTTTACTATGACATTTTCGCCACTTGTCCCAACAATTCGTTAGGACAATTTTTGCAGTAGAGAGAGTACTGATAATCCTTTTTAAAATATTTAATGCTGGAGCTACTGTGATCGATTTGCCTAGTAGAAGTCACTGGTTCGATCCCTCTAGTAGGTAGATCCAAGGGAGTATCTTATTAGAGAGTTTCCCTCCTAGAATACGGTAATACTGGTGAAGTGTGAGCCCTAATAATAATTTAAAAATATTATTTAAATTAAATTATTTAAATTAAATTTAAATTAAATTAATATATTATTTAAAGATAATTAAAATGTTTAAATTTAATTAAAATATTATTTAAATAGAGTTAAAACATTTTTAAATATAACTAAAATATTTAAATATAATTAAAATATTATTTAAAAATAATTAAAATATTATTTAAAAATAATTAAAATATAATCAAAACAAATATAATTAAAATGTTTCAATATAATTAAAATATTTAAATATAATTAAAATATTATTTAAATATAATTTAAATATTTAAATATAATTAAAATATTATTTAAAAATAATTAAATACCATTTAAATACCATTTAAAAATTGGCTACTATTTAAATGCCTTCTAAAACAATTAAAATTCTTTCGTAATATTATTTAAATATAAATAAAATACCATTTTAATAATAATAAAAGTATTTTTTAAATACTTAATTATGACGTAAATACTATTGATAAAATATAATTAAAATATCTTTTAAATAGAACTAAAATATTATTTGAATGTAATTAAAATATTTAAATGTAATTAAAATGTTATTTAAATATAATTAAAATATTTAAATAAATTAATGTCATTTAAATACAATTAAAGACTTTAAAAACCATTTAAATAC
>SEYY01007601.1:0-12500 GCA_009176605.1 Armadillidium nasatum
TGTGCGAAACGTGAAAACAAGACATCTGTGAAAAGTAGACAAATTTCGAAGGAGTCCCAGAACATTAAGCATCTTAGAAGCTTGTTTTCGTAGAGAAGTATTGTAATCCTTTATAAAGTTATAACGAGAAAAAGAAATAGCGAGAATATTTAAGGACAGACGAAAGTTTGATTTCTGTAGAATTGTATCGAGTAGAAAGATAGAGGATCAGAGTTTTGATGATTAAAAATTCGCATGTTTTCTCTATCCTCTGCGAGAAAGAGCAAAGGTTGACTACTCCAGGGTCACTCTCCTAGCGTTAATTAATTGCTGTTGATATATATATATATATATCCTCCGGCGGGCAAAGGCCGGAGGCCTAGCAAAATTCCGCCGGAACTGGAAAAATCCTATCTTGACCGAAGGAAACCAACAAAGAATGCAAGTCAAAGGAAGTGGAGAAAACAGATAAAAGAAGTGTGTTCCAGACTTTACCAGTAGAGTATATGTAACAATGAGCATAGCGGTTAAGTCTGGGGTCTAGAAAGACGTGTCACACGAGCTCTTCTCAATGGTGGAGATATGCGACGAGAGAGTTTAGAAGAGCAGTGTCCGTTGTAATAGCGATAGTAAAGAAAGGGTGATGCAACAATTCGACGGGCAGATAGAGATTGGAGAGAGTTAGTAAGAGCAGGAGAGTTGGTGAGACGAAAAATCCTAGACTCCCCCCTTCTCGAGGAGAACTGTATGAGTGGAACCACCCCAGATGTGCGAAGCGTACTCCATACAAGTACGAACAACACCCTTATAGTGTTGAGAAATTGGATTGAAGAAATGCTGTAGGCGCCTCAGAACATCCAACCTCTTAAAAGTTTGTTTAGAAAAGAAATAGTTTGATCTTTCCAAGAAAGATCATGAGAAAAAGAAACACCAAGAATATTAAGGAGAGATGAAGGTTTGAGTAGTGTGTTTTCGAAGAAGACATCATAGCTGTGAGGAAGATTGTGTCGAGTGGAGAGATGGAGAAACTGAGTGTTTGAGACATTGAAAACAACCATGTTTTCTCTGTCCCAATTTGAAATACATGAAAGATCAGAGGTTAGTTGCTCCAGGACTACCCTTCTAGAGTCTATGAACTTCTGTTGGGAGGGACGTCTTTCAATCTGGAAAGAGAAAGGGGGTGGAGTCATCAGCACAGGAGCGGATAGGAGATGAGGTAATAGAGAGAAGATCATTAATGAAAAGAAGAAAAGTGTTGGAGATATGACAGAACCCTGAGAAACACCACTATTAATAGATTTAAAGGAAGAACAGTGGCCGTCTACAATAGCTGCTATAGAAAGACCAGAAAGAAAATTAGAGATAAGATCACAGAGAGAAGGATAGATACCGAA
This sequence comes from Armadillidium nasatum, assembly GCA_009176605.1. NCBI lineage: Eukaryota > Metazoa > Arthropoda > Malacostraca > Isopoda > Armadillidiidae > Armadillidium > Armadillidium nasatum. Next base: position 1,374 of record SEYY01007601.1, read on the forward strand.
AGATGGTGGTTTAGAAATCAAAGCTTTGTGCCAGACTCTATCGAAGGCTTTTGATATGTCCAGTGCGACAGCAAAAGGATTCACCGAAATGCCGAAGATAAGAGGACCAATAGTCAGAGAGAAGGAAAAGAAAATCACCAGTAGTGCGTTTCTTATAAAAGTCATACTGGCGATCAGTGATAAGATTAGAAGAATTGAGATGTTTCCAACTCGGGTGGCGTAAAAAAACTACGAAGGCGCCTCAGAACACCCAACCTCTTAGAAGCTTGTTTAGAGAGAGAAGTAATGTGATGTTTCCAAGAAAGATCACGAGAAAAAGAAACACCGAGAATTTTGAGAACAGATGAAGGTTTGAGCTGAGTGTTTTCGAAGAAGATGTCATAGTTGTGTGGAAGATTATGTCGAGTAGAAAGATGGAGGAATTGAGTTTTTGAGGCATTGAAAACGACCATGTTTCCTCTGCCCCAATTTGAAATACGAGAAAGATCAGAGGTCAATTGCTCCAAGGCTATCCTTCTTAAATCAATCAACTGCTGTTGGGTGGGACGTCTTTCATATTGAAGTATATATAGGAGTGGATAGGAGATGAAGTAATAGAGAGAAGATCATTTATGAAAATTAGAAAAAGAGTTGGGGATAGGACAGATCCTTGAGGAACACCACTATTTATAGATTTATAGGAAGAACGGTGGCCGTCTACAACAGCTGCTATAGAACGACCAAAAAGGAAATTAGAGATAAGGTCACAGAGAGAAGGATAGATTCCGAAAGAGGGAAGTTTGGAAATCAAAGCTTTGTGCCAGACTCTATCGAAGGCTTTCGATATGTCTAGCGCCACAGCGAAAGACTCACCGAAACCCCGGAGAGCGGAGGACCAAGAGTCAGAAAGTAGGGAAAGAAGATCACCAGTAGAACGCTCTTTACGAAAACCATATTAGCGATCAGAGATAAGATTAGAAGAATTGAGATGTTTCCAAATCTTCCTGTTAAGGATAGATTCGAAAACTTTAGAAAGAATGGAGGTTAAAGAAATTGGACGATAGTTAGAGGTTTGAGAGGGGTCCCCCTTCTTCGGCACAGGCTGAATGAGTGCACGTTTCCAGCAAGATGGGAAGGTCGAAGTAGAAAGGCAAAGACGAAATAGTTTGCCAAGGCAGGGTGCAAGGTCGGAAGCACAAGTTTTGAGAACCGCAGGAGGAATACCATCAAGACCATACGCCTCTTAGTATTAAGCTCAGAGAGAGCAGAAATGACATCTTTAGAAGAAATTATAATTAGGCATAAATGAGTTGGAGGGGGTTGAAGGAGAGGAATAGCTCCGGAATCGTCTAAGGTAGAATTAGAAGCAAAAGTTTGAGCGAAGAGTTCAGCTTTAGTAGAAGGTAAAATGGCAGCTGTACCATCAGAAGAAACTAGAGGAGGGAAAGAGGAAGAAGCAAAGTTAGAGTTGACATTTTTTCCAAAATGCCAGAAAGGGCGAGACGAAGAGTAACCAGAAAGATTATTGCATTTGCGACGAAGAAAAGAGTTTATGGAATCTCGAAGAATAGATTTTGCACGATTCCGGGATGAAATATAAGTTGAGTGGGTTTCAGGAGTTTGAAAACGACGGTAATCTCTGAAGGCAGCGTCACTGCGGCGGATAGCGCGAGAACAAGTAGAGTTAAACCAAGGTTTGTTAGGTTTAGTAGAAGGAAAAGAATATGGAATGTTCGCCTCCATGCCAGAGAGAATCACCTAAGTTATGCTCTCAGCACACTCCGGGGGATCCCTCCCACGAAAGCAATAATCAATCCATGGGAAATCAGAGAAGTACAACCGCAAGTCAGACCAGCTAGCAGCACCGAAGTGTCACAAACGTCTCCTCGCCGAAGGCGGGGGTCGTTCTTGTGGAAGACTTGAAGAGACAGAACATGATACGGAGTTAAAAAAAAAAAAAAAAAAAAGGTGATCGGATGAACCCAGAGAAAGAAAGAGTTTAACAGTATAAAGAGAAGGATAAGAGGTTAAGAAAAGATCAAGTATGTTGAGTTCATCACCAAGGCGATCAGGGATACGGGTAGGGAGTTGCACCAACTGCTCAAGGTTGTTCTGGATAGAAAAGTTGAAGGCGAGTTCACCGGCTGGATCATGAAAACTAGATGAAAGCCATTGGCGGTGGTGAACATTGAAATCACCTAAAATGATGATTTCAGAGAAAGGAGAAGAAGAAGAATGTCCTCTATCTCGGAGTTTAAATTGTCGAAGAATTTATTATAGTCAGTAGAATTAGGAGATAAATAGACAGAACAAATAAATTTAGTAGTAGAATTGCAAGAGAGCTTAAGCCATATGGTAGAAAATTCAGGAGACACCAAATTAGAGACACGAGAGCAAATAACATCGTTGCGCACATATGCGCAACAACCGCCTTTGGCTGAAAATTGAGGATATAGACAGTAGGAGGTAACAGATTAAGGTTTCCTGTCAGCACACTCATGCACCTGAATTTCTGTTAGAAAATAGAGATGAGGTTTAGAAGAAGAGAGATGGTGTTCGACAAAGGGGAAATTAGAAAAAAGAATGTTGCAAAGACCGCGAATGTTGCAAAGAAGATGCACCGGAGCGCCGGATCATGGCGGCACCATCCTCATCATAGGAGGCCACCAACCCCCAAGTGATGATGGGATGAGGGGTGGATGAGGGGCATTCTTTGGATTCATCCCCCTAAGCATCTCCGAGGCAGCTGTGGGTTTTGCTATTTTGAGATTTGTTTTGTTTTATAAAGGTAATGTAAAAGTAAGCGCTTGTAAAATGTGGGAACATGTGAAGAATTGGGGTGGAGAGGTAGTTGGAGCATAGACACTCCAGTGTGAGGCGGAGGTACACTAGAGACCCCCTGAGAAGGTGAAACGCGAAAATGAACGAACCAAATGGCAACGGAGTGAAACGGAATGGTCTAGCCCATCCTATCACTCCGTGGGTTATGTCCAATGGAGGGTACTTGCATCGCTACGGAAGGCGCTTCGCCCTCACCCTATATATATATATATATATATATATATATATATATATATATATATATATATATATATATATATATATATATATATATATATATATATATATATATATATATATTATTGCTTCAATTTGTATATGTCGGTGCGGTGCGGTGCGTGGTGCGCTGATTTCGGTGCGGTGCGGTGCGCTTAGTTTAACTTTTGGTACGGTGAGGTGCGTGTCACCGCATTATGCTTCCGGTGCTGTGTGGTGTGGTGCGCAATGAATGACAGTTGGTGCGGTGCGGTGTGGTGCGGTGTGCGGTGCGGAAAATTCCGGAGCTCGTCCAACCCATATATATATATATATATATATATATATATATATATATATATATATATATATATATATATATATATATATATATATATATACAATAGCTCCCCCTCCGCTAAATCAAAAAGTTATGTCTGGTGGCTCTTCAAATGATAAGAAAAACAGACATAAAAAAGGTTCTGGTAAAACGACAAAAAAGATTTCTGGTTTAGGCGGTGGATTAGATACCTCTGGAGTAAACGGCTTAGAAGATGGTGATGAGTTTGCTTTCATGTTTATGATGATTTGGTTTTTATTTATTTATTAGAAAGGAATTAAAACTTATTTCAAAATGATCAAAATTTTGGTTTATTAATTTTAAAATTAAACTTACTTTAAAGATATACTATTTCTTTATAAAAGATATCTGTTAGCGTGTGTTACATTAAAAGATTTTCCTGCTAAAATGTTTTAATATCCATGGTAGAATTTTTTTTTAATATTAATGATGATAGAATACCTTTCCATTTTGGTATTTTCTAATGATAGAAAAAACTTTTAAAAACTTTGAAGTAGTAGTTGGAAACCATTTTATTAATATCGGCTTGAAATTCGACCCTTAATTGGATGTATCCAGGAATATCAATCAATCACTAACCAGATGTGTTTAGCCTATATTTTGGGTCTAAAACTGGGGTCGAAGGCCCAAACTCTGAGATTGTATTCCCAGACGGGAATATTTTTTTTCTGTTGGAACCTTTTGACATCTGAAGAACATTTACACAGGCCAGATATTTTTTACAAGAAATTTGGTACATTTCATTCGATTATGATTAGAAACAGGCCAGATATTTTTTGCAAGAAATTTGGTACATTTATTCAATTATGATTAATTTGCAAGAAATTTGGTACATCTCATTCGATTATGATTAGAAACAGGCAAGAAACTTTTTGCAAGAAATTTGGTACATTTCATTCGATTATGATTAGAAACAGGCAAGAAATTTTTTGCAAGAAATTTGGTACATCTCATTCGATTATGATTAGAAACAGGCAAGAAACTTTTTGCAAGAAATTTGGTACATCTTCATTCGATTATGATTAGAAACAGGCAAGAAACTTTTTGCAAGAAATTTGGTACATTTCATTCGATTATGATTAGAAACAGGCAAGAAACTTTTTGCAAGAAATTTGGTACATCTCATTCGATTATGATTAGAAACAGGCAAGAAACTTTTTGCAAGAAATTTGGTACATCTCATTCTCAATTATGATTAGAAACAGGCAAGAAACTTTTTGCAAGAAATTTGATTTTGAAAAAAATTAAGATTAAAAAAACAAAAGACGCACGTCTTGATTTTGAGTAGATAATTTGGTGAATTTATAAGCATATTGATTTCGAAATTAGGATATATTTTTAAAGTGTTTAACAGTGTAATGTTCAGCAAATCATATTTAAAATAATATTTTGGCTATATATGTAAAGCCAATTTTATCTTCGGGCCTAATTGTTTCAACTAAAAACTAAGGGAGTAATAAAAAAATTATATTTTCTCATTTTTTTTGAAGCAATATTCAGATATCTTCTTAGATATGTTTGACATTAATGCTTGATTTCTTTCTTTGTTTTACCTTGGATTAGTCGTTATTATAAAAGCTGCTTCTCTTGAAACCTTAGTCAAGCTTATTTATAAAAATTATCACTCCAGATTGCAATTGATTTTTTAAAATTAATATATATATATATATATATATATATATATATATATATATATATATATATATATATATATATATATATATATATATATATATATATATATATATATATATCAAGAAAAGTATGGCAAAAAATGTATGCGGTATACTCATGGATTGAAGTTCTTTATTAATTTGTTTTTATAAATTCACTCAACGTTTCAACTATTAAATGTAGTCATTATCAAGAGTTGCTGAAAGGAAGAAAGAATATGAGTATCAACAGTAAATAATACACAGAATTAAAAAATACTAAAAAAAATAAAACAAAAATAAAGATGAACAAAAATATAATATTTCACATTATCTGCGCTTAAGACAATAAACAAAAATTATGGGCATATCATTATGTGGACTATAGCCCTCAAATTTTCCCAATGAGTCTTAAAGTGAATCCGTAATAAGACTATTTTGTTAAACATAAATAAATAAAGAATTGGTAGGCAATAAGTGAACAAGAAGCAGATAAAAAAGGACTTGTAATCACCGTTGACTCAATTACAATTGAAAAAAATTATTGCGTGTACATATTACCAACATCTATCCAAACGTATTAACTTAGTTGTTAGGAAAAAAAATAGCAAACTAAAAACACCCTCTTGCTTGGAAACATTGGAAACAGTATTAGATAGAAGCAACAAAATGCGAACAATTACCTATTTTTAAAATCATATATACTGACTGAATCATTCATATACAACAACATTGCATCCACATTATACCTATATACCTATATGGACAAAAAACACACACACATGCACTCAAACATACACCAATCTATACTTAAATACACATATACACATTTACATACATACATATACATGCGTACACATACACACACATACATATATATATATATATATATATATATATATATATATATATATATATATATATATATATATATATATATATATATATATATATATATGTATGTGTGTGTGTATATACGCACATATACATATACATACATACATACATACATACATTCTTACGCAACGAGGTCCTGAGGACTCGAATATGTAGGCAGCAATGGGAACGTAGTTAAAAACTTACTTTAAAAATCGGTAATGTGGCTGAAAAATTATCTATAAATAGATTATAATCATATATTAAATTTTCTCGTGTAAACCTTTATATTTCAAGCAACATATTCCGATATGTTGGTTAATAATAATAATAATAATTTCAATTTTACAAAACTTTATTTAAGAAATGGGGAATTTGCAGGTTTATAATTTAACAGTAGGTCCTATACTACTAATTCGAAAACCATCTTAATAATATTATGACTGTCAAGTTCTATGAAAAAAGTCTTCTAGTGGAAAACACTGTAGTTTCTTTTGAGCTCCAATGGTTAATACATACAGTATATAATTTTAATTTATTTAACAAATACAAGTTATGGTATATTATTACTAATCAAACAAAACTCTAGAATTATTAATTTGCGTCAATCTTGCAAGTAACGATAACAGAGACGTTTACTAAAAAATACTAACAATAATAATAACAATGATGATATTATACTCTAATAATAATAAAAAATAATAATAGCAATATAATAATAATAATGATGATGATAATAATAATTTTAATAAGCAATTGTAAAAACAGCATGATAACGCTGATAGCAATAATTCTAGTAAAAATGATAATAGTAAAAATGATAATAATAATAATAATAATAATAATAATAATAATAATAATAATAATAAATATAATAATATAATAATAACAATATTACCTAATAATAATGTTATAATTATGAACATCAAAATATATTCTTCTGATTATATATATTTATACTAATGACAATAACAATAACTAACTGTATTAACATAATAATAATAATAATAATAATAATAATAATAATAATAATAATAATAATAATAATAAGAAGAAGAAGAAGAAGAAGAATAATAGTTAAATTTGGGATGAAAATACTAAAATAAGAATTATTGTAATAGTAATAGTAAAAACAACAGCGCTACTGAGATTCCTGTTATTTATAGTAAAAATATTCGATAATAAATATAATACTACTACTAATAATAATAATATTAATTATAACATTAATAATGTTATAATTATCATCATTATAAATTGTTCTGATTATGGATATTTATAGTTATGAGAATAACAAAAATAATTGTAATATTATTATTGTTATTATTATAAATATTAATAATAATAATAATAATAATAATAATAATAATAATAATAATAATAATATAATAATATAATCATAATTACATTTGAGATGAAAATACATAAAATAAGAATGATTGCAACAGTAATAGGAAAAGACAACATCACAACTGAGATTCCTACTATTTATAATTTTATAATTAAAATTTTCGATAATAATTATAATAAAACTATAAAAAATAATAATTATAATAATAACTATAATAATGATAGTGAATAATAATATAATAATAATAATAATTTCAATGTAAAAATAATAGTAATGACTGTAGTGAACAATAACCATAAAAATAAAATATAAAATCGAAAAAAATAACAAATAAAATTTAAAACCTTTTCTCGACATCTACTTTGAGATGCTCTGAACAAAGTTTATTTTCTTGAGAAAAGTCTGCAGTAAAATCGTTTTTCACTTTCTGAATCATACGAAAGAAATATCAGAAACCATTATATATTATTTTCTCTTAATCTTGACCGTAACAGTTTAGATGAATTTTTAGGAAGACCTAAATCTCTTTCCATGTCATTTAATTCAAGGTTTGAAAACAATTTTTGTTTAGAGCTGTCACGATACTCATCACTCTGTTTCAGAGCCTTTGGTTTTATCATCTAGTGTGTCTGGATCTAAAGGAACAGTTATACCAGAGCCATGAGTTACGTGGTGTATCCCATATAGTATATTTAGATACACAATCTCTAACGTGGCGTATCCCATACGGTATATTTAGATACACAATCTCTTACGTGGTGTATCCCATATAGTATACTTAGATACACAATCTCTACGTGGTGTATCCCATATAGTATATTTAGATACACAATCTCTATCTTATTTTTTAAATTTAACTCTTGAACATTACATGAACAAAAATAATAGTCGTCACTCGGAATTAGGCAAATTAGTCTCCTACTACTAAAAAAAAATTGTCGCTAAAAAAAAAAAGAATATATATATATATTTTTTTTTTATAAATTGTTTTTTTGTTTTGCTTTTTTTTTTTTTTTTTTTATTTTATTTTTTTTTTAAATTCGTATATATAATAAATCAAAACTCTGATCGAGGCAATTCGGTTAATAAAACTTGGAAAATGTTCAGATTTATTTTAATATATATATATATATATATATATATATATATATATATATATATATATATATATATATATATATATATATATATATATATATATATATATATATATATATATATATATATATATATATATATATATATATATATATATATATATATATATATATATATATATATATATATATATATATATATATATATATATATATATATATATATATATATATATATATATATATATATATATATATATATATATATATATATATATATATAGATAGGATATATCTAATGAGAGGGTCAATTAATAATATAAAGAATATAGCAAAATATGAATCCAGAAGAAAAGAAAAATATATATATAAGACACCGTCAACCTTAATAATTGGTACCTGAAATAATATTATATATATATATATATATATATATATATATATATATATATATATATATATATATTATATAAATATATATATATATATATATATATATATATATATATATATATATATATATAAGGTAATAATTAAAGTCTGCCAACACTCTTGCAGACTAAATATTCATCAAACATTGAAGTTTAAAGTTTGCTATATATATATATATATATATATATATATATATATATATATATATATATATATATATATATATATATATATATATATATATATATATATATATATATATATATATATATATATATATATATATATATATATGGGATAAAGACGATGCTAATTGAATTAAGAAATCATACATTTTGCTCAATTAAAAATAAATAAATAAATAAATAAAAATATCGAAGACAGATAATTAATCGAAAGGAATATCGATATCCCAAAAATAAATAAGTTTAGAATAATAAATGGAATAACTTAACTTAAATTTATAAAAGTAGCACAATTTTGACTCAAAATATAGAATTTCTCAAAGAGTTTTTGAATGATGAAATGAATAATGTAGAAGGAAATAAAAACTTAGGAATAGGATGCATACTGTGATCACAACCCCAAAAGATACCACTACAAAGATGGTGGTTGAAACTTCCAATACGACTTCAGACAGAATTTATGAGCTGTGTTTCCAACAAATATAACTTAACATCTTAATCAATTATATCAAAATAATCACAATGATGTTATAAACAACTGAGTATATGTTATAGACCTAGAAGTTAGACACTATTGTAACAATTCGGCTTAATATGAGGGAAAATAGTATTACAACATGTACACAATTAGGATCAAACAATTTATGAACTGGTCTGTCTACCTAGATGGTATTTGGCGTCTTTACATATGTTTCAAGCACCATAAAGTACATATAAGAATTTTTTTTGCAAAGGAAACCAAGTTGTGATTCCAACTCTAGATCACAGGAGGTTCTGCTAGCGCCAACAAAAGAACTGAATATCTGCGATGAACTCACTGTAATAGATAACTGGTCACCCGTTGACGGAGGATACAGTTAAAGCAAAATAATTCAAAGGGTAACCGTGAACTAAATCGGAAGGGAGCACACTGAGGGAGGCGTCTGCCTGTACAAGAAATTCAATTTTAGAGTTGAAGATTATGGCCAGAATATAGAATCTAGTGCAATTCCCCCAACACTTTTTAGTTTTCCGGATGGGGGGGGTGGGAGGAGTTGAAGGTCAAGACCGGGTGGGAGTGCGTCGTGGTGTTTAAGGGCATCAGAAATACAAGCTACGACCATATGGAGAATATTTAGAATCCGGGTGTTATTTGTTAAGAATATTGACCAGGTCTTTACATTGGCCTTGTCAAAAGCCAAAACTTTAACGAAATTGACCGAGGAGATCATTGGTGGAATTTGCGGATGTATTAATCTTGGAGTCAACCGTCAACCAGGCAGAGTTGTAGAGTTGGAATTACTGAGAAGAAAAAAAATCATCAAGCCTTAAAAACTCTCACCTTCTTTCAGATCATCCTAGCCACCGTTGAGATGTGAGGTTTACCAAGATATTTTATTTTAGATAATGTCAAGTGTATTTCTATTGTCAACAAGAGAGACAGAATTACAAGATAGAAAGAGACAGAAATGTTAATAGGTGCCTTTGTGGGAGAGAGATTTGTATAATTTAAATTATTGAAAATTTGAGTTTCACAAGGTCGATGTGACTACCCAGACAAATTCTATAAGGATCAATTAGAATAGAACTAACTAGAAGAATTAAGACGAGAGAAAATTCAATATACAAAAGAGGAAGCAGATTTGAAATGAGTAAAAGAATGGAGTGTTTAGTCATCAGTATGTATATGTGCCCCCTCCTTGAAAAGGGCTCTGCCCGTGAGTGGTGGCGTTCTGCAAAAAAAAAAAAAAAAAAAAAAATATATATATATATAATATATATATATATATATATATATATATATATATATATATATATATATATATATATATATATATATATATATATATATATATATATATATATATATATTGACAGAATTTGATAAGCAGCAAAGAATATCGTTAATGAAAAGTTGTCAAAGAGTGAGAGTTGAGACAGAACTCTAACCAACACCAATATTGACAGTAGAGAAAGCAAAATTAGCCCCGTCGACAACTGCACAAATAGAGCGATTTAAACGAAAGCAAGACATAAGTAAGCATAGAATGAATAGAAAATCCGTAGGAGGGAATCTTGAAGAGTAATGATGAGGGTCATCCTTGGTCAAAGGCTTTGAGTTGGATGTGCTAAATGTCGCACGTAAGATTTAACCTTAATTCCTAAAGGCAGAAGCAGG
>SEYY01007601.1:17500-23203 GCA_009176605.1 Armadillidium nasatum
ATAATTCTTCGGGGGTCATATATACACGTGGACCCCCTGTATGTTCCAAGTAAGGTCCACATGTAAAATAATCATGTCCGTCTGGGCTTCTTTTATATAATATAGAAACTTCGCTTTTAGGGATTTTAATTTCCCACGAAACAATATCCTCAATGGCAGTGTAACGCTGAAGACGTAACATGTTCTTAATAGTGGCTTGGAATATGAACTGAATATCAGGTTAATACACTCCACATGGAGTTTGAAACTGAATAGATCAAGTTAACCAATAAGAGATGGACATGAATCTGACGTCATGTTTATGATAGCCAGTAAGAATTGTGAGATTTATGATCTGACTGTTGGAGTTGTTTGGTCTTGTTTTATCTAAGAAGAGAGGCTACGGTGAGGAATGCTCGGTATTTAGATTGCCTGAGGGTCTTTTCGATGCCTAAGTAATAAAAATGAAATATTTAGGGCAAATATTTTTCCAAGAAGAAGAAGGTCAATATTTCTTTGAAAAAAAAAGGGAGATTAGGAAATCTTTGTGGTTAAGAAAAAGTAAACTCTGAGTCCCTTATTCAAGGAAACAGTCTAAACAGGTTGACTGCATATTTTCAGGTTAGAAGTAAAAATATTTCAGTATGCTGGTGAGGGAATCAAATGGGGAAGGGTATGAGGGAGGGAATGGGGAAGAAATAATCCGTATAAAAGCAGAGATATTCTAAGACATAGCATTAGATTCTACAGCTCTCTTTTACTCCCAAGATGGATTCTCCCCGTGTAATCAATTGTGTTAGTGTACCTGAACTTCTCAACTGGGAAATCGAGTTCAAAAATATAAAGTTTGCTTTTCAAAGAAGATTCAATGGTGAGCATTATTTCTCATGCACTTCATCAAGACCCAGTAAGAATAGGCCCTTATTTATCAGCATTCAACAACTACGGCAGATTTTTGATACAGTTTATTTTTGGAATTATGAGCAATATTCACAATTATTTGGAGCTAAAATTCCTGGAGACGAAATCTCTGAAATTTTAAACCCTATTCTGGAAGAAAAACGTATTGTTCTAAGATATTCATCAAACTCAGAAGGTAGTATTGTAGATGTAAGATTAAGAATGCATTGTAAGGAATCAGACGAATTTGTGTTCACCAATTACGGGTTTACACTCGACGGGATAGATCAAATAATCGATTTTCTTAAATTACGAGAAGAATTTGATTCAAAAATTGAGAGAGCTATAAAATTCGATGAATATTTAGAAAAAGCTTATATGATACTCTATGCCCTGTATAAAGAAAAGAAAAAAACAGATCCATGTATCACAAGTGAAGAAATAATGAAAAAGGTCGACAGAAACGAGTTCGGAGAACGATGGAACGACGAAGTACTTAAAGTTCAAATAAAGGATCCTGAAGCTTTACACATTCCTGCTAATAGCATCTTCAATTATATAAATGCTCGGTGTAGAACTGACTTAAAATATAGTATCGAAATTTGGGATATGATGGACTCTAATTTATAATTTCTATGTGAAAAAAAAAAAAAAAAATGTTATTAAGTGAAAACATAAATTAAAATAAAAAAATATAAAATATATAATATATATAATATATATATATATATATATATATATATATATATATATATATATATATATATATATATATATATATATATATATATATATATATATATATATATTTGTGATAATAAAATAATGTTAAGTGTAACCATTTTTGTCAATAAATAAAATATTTTAAATCTTGATTTACTCTTATATATATATATATATATATATATATATATATATATATATATATATATATATATATATATATATATATATATATATATATATATATATATATATCGTTGTTATTTGAAAACAATGTTAATAAATAAAATGTAAATAAAACCGTGAAATACTCTTTTGTTTTTTCTTTACCAACCCTCAGACATATATAAATATTTTTGTTATAAATATTCTTTTTTCATTCTTGTATATGTAGCTGGAAAGAATGGATGTTGATAAATTTATGTTTCGTAGTCCTGCAACTTGTTTAATAGCAGGGCCTACAGGATGTGGAAAAACATTTTTATTATTAAATATATTAAAACATGCTGATATGTTTGAAGCAGAACCTTCAAAAATTATCTGGTGCTATAACGTTCACCAAGAAAAGTTTAACGAGTTTAAAAATGTAATTGACTTTCATGAAGGTATTTACGATATAAAGTCGCTACAGAGTACACCAGGACATAAAATAATTGTCTTGGATGATCTGATGCATAAATTAAACGAGGATATAGCTGAGACATTTACGGTTTATTCTCATCATATGAATATTTCTGTGTTTTTTATAACTCAAAATATCTTCCATAAAAACCGATATATGAGGGATGTTTCGTTAAACACCCAATACTTATTCTTATTTGGTCAAAGACGTGATATGAGTCAAGTAAATATATTATCTACACAAATGTTTCCTTCACAACGTAAAGAATTTCTAAAAATATATAAAGAGACAACATCGAAACCTCATGGTTATTTATTGTGTGATCTCCATCCTAAGAACAAGTTTAGAGTTCTACTTCGAACAAATATTTTACCTAACGAAATAGAAACTGTGTACATTGCTGAATAATGAGCAGACTTGTGAAAAAATACCTACCTGTAATGGTTAATTTTAAAAAACTAAAGCCGAAAGATAGACAGAGATTAATTATTGAAGATGAAAAATTAACAAAATGTGTATGTGAGATTTGTTTAAATCTAATAAAAGGAAACATTCCTTTAAACAAACCTCAGAAAGTTAAGCTACGTCGTCATAAGAACATCATACGCAGACTAGCGCGTAAAGTAAAAAATCTTAAAAATAAAAAGAAGTTATTACAGAAAGGTCGAGGAGTATTCTTACCTCTACTTTTCTCAGTTATCAGCCCTTTATTATCAAAAATAATTTCACAATAATGAAGAAAGTGATGGTATTACCCTATTCCGAATACGAGAAAATGAAAAATATTTCTGAGACACAACAACAACAACAACAACAACAACAACAACAACAGCCTTTTAGTTTATACGATCCTAAAGCTGAAAAATTAAATACATATGAAAAAGAATTGTTTCGTATATTAAACTCAAATATGAATATTCATGAAAAAAGTAGTCTGTATCAGAATGTCTTACAATCGTTAGTTGATTTAAAAGAATTACAGCATCAGTCTGTGTCAAGTAATTCTTCAACTCCAGTAACAACGAAAACTGATGAACAAGAAGAAAAAGGATTTCAAAATATTTTAGAGCAGTGTCTTCCCAATAGATCTAAAAATAATGGAATAGCGTTATACAATATTTTAAAAGATCAAATTTCATGGGATGAATCAGGACAGCTTATTATAGATGGAGAAACAGTCTCGGGATCAAATATTGTAGATCTCATTTCGGATCTTACAAGAGAGTGGAAAAAACCTCCAATAACAGGATGGCCCAAGATTAAACAAGAACTTCAAGCAATCAATTTCCCAAGAAGCCTAATTCAAAATAAACAAAGATTGTTCGACTTGGAAAACATTCCACATTCCCCTAGGCCTGAAATACCTCTTACAGGAACATCTTTTGCGGCTGTTAGGGCTAAAAGGAAAAAGTTAAATAGGCCATACCCTCAAGCCGAAAGATTAAGAAGGAAAGCGGGTATGCTTCGTGATTGGATAAAAATGTAATATATATATATATATATATATATATATATATATATATATATATATATATATATATATATATATATATATATATATATATATATATATATATATATATATTATATATGTAAAGAATTTATTTCCTTTATAAATATCCTTGATTACTTGTTTGTATATCATTTATCATCATGAATCCTAAGGAGGTGGTGGATAAATATTATTATGACGTAAGTTTTCCTCACAGTTATGGAGGGTTTTCTAGATTTGCCTCTCAATTCCCTCAAGTAAATAAGAAAGACTTGAAAGAATATTTCGCGGGTGAAGATGCTTATACTCTGCATAAGCCTGCTCGTAAAAAGTTTAAGAGCCGTAAAACTGAAGTTTATGATACTGACCATACTTGGCAGTTAGACTTAACAGATATGGTTAAGTATAGTTCATATAATGATGGGTTTCGTTATATTTTGTTTGTCATTGATGTATATTCAAGATATTTATGGTTAAAACCTCTAAAAGATAAAAAGTGCTCCACCGTCACTAAAGCAGTGAGAGAGATAATTATAGCGGATGACAGATACCCTAAGTTTATGTGGACGGATAAAGGAGCAGAGTTTTTAGGTAAAGAATTCCAGGCCCTTGTCTCAGAGTACGATATAGGATATTATAACACATTTTCAGTGAATAAAGCTGCGATAGTTGAGCGTGTACAACGGACTATCAAAGAAAGAATGCATAGATATTTTACTAAAATGAATACTTTTAAATATATTGACATTTTAAATGACTTGGCATATTCTTATAACCGTTCTTTTCACCGTGGAATTAAGAAAACTCCTCTTGAGATGTTAACTACCTTTCCTGTAATAAATAATATTAAAAAAGAAATAAAAGATAAATCTGGTATTAAACTAGGTGATTATGTACGTGTATCAAGATCGACTGAAAAAATGAAAAATATTTAATATATATAATATATAAATTATAATATATATATATATATTATATATATATATATATATATATATATATATATATATATATATATATATATATATATATAATATGATATATATATTTGCTAAATTAAAAGTTAAAGTTCTATAAATTTATTACATTTTCATTTATATATTCATTTACATGTTTTTGTATGTGTTAAAATATAAATTTTTCATTATAATTAAAATGCATACCGTTATAAAATCATCTTATAAACGTAGCATAAAAATTAGCCCACGTGACGTGCGCGTCATAAGATGCGCAGTATTAAAAATAATAAAAAGAATTGGAACGAAAAATAAGTATAAGTAAGAATAAGTACAGTTAAGTATGTATTTTGTCAAGGTAGTTTCAAGTCATGTTAATGAACTACTTTGTTAAAAGTTATACAACTATTTTGTTAAAACTTATGTACATATATTAAATTATGAAGTCATTAAAACTATTGTTAAAAGTGAAGTGTTAAACAAAGTTATAAAAACAGTTGCTGTTAATTACAGTTGTTTAATTACTGTTGTAATAATTATGTTAAATTACTACTATAAAGTAATAAACTATTTCACAAATATTTGTCGGTTTTAATAAATTCTGGCAAGTGAATTTTATAATATTGTTGATTGTAAATTGATAGTAAAACTAAACTACAAATTAAAAGATAAGTATACTTTAAGACTATTTTATAGCTTAGAGATGATCAATATTTTATTATTGAAAGTTGATCTTCAAGCAAGTCATCAGACAAATAATTTATTCATAACCTTCTGGTTCTCTTGGTATTATTCACGGTATTTGGCCATTTACTTGGGTTAATGCTTGTGAGGGCTGGGGGGGGGATTTATTTGAAGGTAAGAGGATTGATTTTCATATAAAATATTGAATTTAAAAATAATAAATATACCAAAAGTCATTATTATTTCAATAATAAAATATTGTAAATTCATGCGGCAAAATTTACACCTTAAGTTATAGTAACTATTGAGCGAAGCTTCGTGGTAACGAACGGCTACGAAATAATTTT
>SEYY01007602.1:0-2500 GCA_009176605.1 Armadillidium nasatum
AGGGAGTATCATAACATGTGGGACCAACTCGGACAGTGGACATAGGGCATTTGCACAATTTTAAAAAATTTTAATTTAGAGCATTGCTGTAAGAGGGATATTTTGTGACATACGGGATGTTAAAATTAAAATGTTAATTTCATTTAATTTTTTATGTATTAACTTGGATTTAGCCACACAATGTTGGATTTATGACCCTGGATAGAGTAGTGTATTATAAAGCAATAGTAATAAAAAAAAATTTTTTTTTTTTAAATTGTAATAAAATATAGAATAAAAATATAATTAATACTTTTCCATAAATAAAGTTTGTTAAAAAAAACATTGTTAAATTGTGAAAATGTTTTTGATCATTTTAATTGCTTTTTCAGTTATTAATTGCTTATATCTTTATATTTTTTTGTAATTCATTATCGTATCTATTGCCATAAAACCAACATTGACCCGAAATGTAACTTATTTCATAAAATATTAAAACTATTAAAAAAATATTAAAACAATATAAATATATTAACATTTAATAAAACTTAATGCATAAAATATTAAAATTATAAAAAAATATTAAAACAATAAAAAATTAAAACAATAAAACTTAATGCATAAAATATTAAAATTATTAAAAAAATATTAAAACTTAATAAAAATATTAAAACTTAATAAAACTTAATGCATAAGATATTAAAATTATCAAAGAAATATTAAAACTTAATAAAAATATTAAAACTTAAGACATAAAATATTAAAACTATCAAAAATAATATCGAAAATTAATGAAAATATTAAAACTTAATAAAACTTAATACATAAAATATTAAAACTGTCAAAAAAATATTAAAACTTAATAAATATATTAAATCTTAATAAAACTTAATATATAAAATATCAAAACTCAAAAATAATATTGAAACTTAATGAAACTGAATACATAAAATAATAAAACTATCAACATGTTAATATTATAAAATTTAGTATATTGTTTCGCAGTAACTATCACTTGTTGGACTCAGTCCACTATACACTTTCAAACGCCGTGTATCAGGTCATGTCGGCCTTTAATTTGATCAGGTTCCCGAGTTTCTCCCAAACTCTGGTGGAATTGTAGTAGGCCTCTGGCCTTTGCCCACCAGAGGTGAATTAATATATATATATATATATATATATATATATATATATATATATATATATATATATATATATATATATATATATATATATATATATATATATATATATATATATATATATATATATATATATATATATATATATATATATATATATATATATATATATATATATATATATATATATATATATATATATATATATATATATATATATATATATATATATATATATATATATATATATATATATATATATATATATATATATATATATATATATATATGAAAATATTATTGCAAGACTTTAAATTCTTAATATTATTATCCCATTCACTCCATTCTCTCCCCCCCACCCCCTTTCGCTCCAAAACAATTAAATAATAATTGCCTCACAAATTTTTTAATGCATTTTAAATCAGTAAATGAAAAAATGATTAAAATACAATTTAAGTTTTCTCCGAAGTTGGCCAAGATTGAAAAGTACTTTTAATTCTTTTAATAAAAGTGAGTCTAGTAAAAACGATATTAAAAGTGAAATTGTTTTTTATGTTGTAGGTTTTTTTTTTTTTTTTTTTTTTTTTTTTTTTTTTTATGGTTTAAGATTTTGGAATTTTTTTTAATAACTTTACGAATTTCTGTTATATATATATATATATATATATATATATATATATATATATATATATATATATATATATATATATATATATATATATATATATATATATATATATATATATATATATCTGGACTGAAAGGAAATAGGTGTACACATTCGTACAGGTACAAAAATAGAATCTTTTTAAAATAGATAAGAGAAAACAAGCAGAGGGAGAAACAGAGAGAGCGAGATAGAGAGAGACAGACAGTCAGACAGAAAAAGAGAGAGAAAAACGAGATTGAGAGAAAGAGAGAGTGAGAGAGATACGAAATAAAGATAGAGATAGAGAGAGAAAAAAGAGAGAGAGAGAGAGAGAGAGAGAGAGAGAGAGAGAGAGAGAGAGAGACAGAAAGACAGACAGACAGACAGAGAAAGGAAGAGAATATCGAGTAAAATCAAATCAAAGAAATATAGTTTTAAATTATTATTGTCTTTTTTCAATTTATTTCGTTTGTGAGGAAAGACTCATGATTTTATATCGAGATTCTGCGTCAATCACTTTGGAATGTTTGTTCAATAAGATGCTCAAAAGAACGTTCCATTTGAAAGCTTCAGTTATGAACTATGATTGAAATCTACCTTTGTGTATATATATATATATATATATATATATATATATATATATATATATATATATATATATATATATATATATATATATATATATATATATATATATATATATATTCATTCATAATTTTTCCATATGAAG
>SEYY01007602.1:10000-15000 GCA_009176605.1 Armadillidium nasatum
CTTCCTTTTTAATTCCCAAAAGAGGAAATAATTATATGAGTTTTCAGGGAATAAAGCTTAAGATGGCTTGAATACTAAATTTTATATATTTTTTTTTTTTTTGTTTTTGTGTGTGTATGTATGTGTGTGTGTGTGTGTGTGTGTGTGTGTGTGTGTGTGTGCGTTTGAAGGGGAAATGAATGTGCGTATTTTTATTCCTTACAGGAATTAAATATTTTTAAAGGTACTTTGTCCTTTTAAACTTTAAAAAAATATTGATGTTTTGATGCATTCGATTATATACTTTTTAGTTTTTTATTTTTCTTTATGTTTGTTGTATATATATATAAAAAAAAAAAAATATATATATATATATATATATATATATATATATATATATATATATATATATATATATATATATATATATATATATATATATATATATATATATATATATATATATATATATATATATATATATATATATATATATATATATATATATATATATATATATATATATATATATATATATATATATATATATATATATATATATATATATATATATATATATATATATATATATATATACATATATATATATATATATATATATATATATATATATATATATATATATATATATATATATATATATATATATATATATATATATATATATATATATATATATATATATATATATATATATATATATATATATATATATATATATATATATATATATATATATATATATATATATATATATATATATATATATATATATATATATATATATATATATATATATATATATATATATATATATATATATATATATATATATATATATATATATATATATATATATATATATATATATATATATATATATATATATATATATATATATATATATATATATATATATATATATATATATATATATATATATATATATATATATATATATATATATATATATATATATATATATATATATATATATATATATATATATATATATATGTATATATCATATATATATATATATATATGAATCTGAATATCATTAGAAATGTGAAGTTGATACATCAAGGTCACATCTACACATTTCGTCTTCACAGTATGGTCAAATTTTCACAGCAACTGAAAATTCAATAATTTTACAAAAAATCTACATCAAATATTTAATCTTTCTAAAATAATTGCTATTTTAGCATATCTTATTAGCAATTGTTAAGATATTTTTAGTATGTTAGTTGTCTGTTCAGATTAGAAAATTAGAAATTGCAATGATATTTTTATTAAGGTTTCGAAATATATATTGAGATATTTAAAATATTTTTAATATGTTAGTTGTCTGTCAAGATTAGAAATATAGCATTTTTTAAATAGTTTTATTAATATATTTAAGATATTTTTTGAGATATTTAAGATATTTTTTATATTATTTTTCTGTCAAAAGAAGGAAAAAGTATTTTAAATATATTTTTATTTTGATATTTATTAACTTATTTAAGATCTTTATTATGGCATTTAAGATATTTTTAGTATATTAGTTGTTTGTCAAGATTAGAAATATGTATTTTTAAGATTTTTATTAAAATATTTATTAAGCCATTTAAGATATTTATTAAGGTATTTAAAATATTTTTACTATTTTAGTTGTCTGTGAAGATTAGAAATAAGTATTTTAAATATATTTCTATTAAGATATTTATTAAGCCATTTATGATATTTATTAAGGCATTTAAGATACTTTTAGTATATTAGTTGTCAGTCAAGATAAGAAAAAGTACTTTAAATATATTTCTATTAAGATATTTATTAAGCCATTCATGATATATATTAAGGTATTTAAGATATTTTTATTATATTAGTTTTCTGTCAAGATTAGAATAAGTATTTTTAATTAAGATATTTTTATTAAGATATTTATTAAGTCATTTAAGGTAATTATTAAGGTATTTAAGGTATTTTTAGTATATTAGTTGTTTGTCAAGATTAGAAATAAGTATTTATAAGATATTTTTATTAAGATATTTATGAAGTCATTTAAGATAATCATTAAGATATTTAAAACATATTTAATATGTCAGTTGCCTGTCAAATTAATCCTTAAATTACTAATAAGAATCCAATAATATTTCACACTTCCAACCTATCTCCACCTCGTCAGTATTGTATAATTTCTGTATTTCATTCCTTCTTTGAACCCATTCTACTAAAGATTTATGATTAATAGAAAGAAATTGTTATTTCAAAAACAGAAATTACCTTTCCAACAGATGTGAAGCTTTAAGATGTATTTCAAATATCAAAAATTTACATTTTAATATTCAATCGGAAAAAAAATTCTTTTCAGATAAAATATAAAAAGGGGAAGATAATTGATTCGCTCTTGAAAAGTTGAAATATGCAAAATTGATGTATTCTTATTTTCCAATATCTTATTATGCTTATTCTTTATTAGCTTATTTTCAAATTTTTGTAAAAGCTTTTTTTTATTATTCTTTCTCATTTTATTTTATTTTCATTTTTGATATTGTTTTCTTTCTTTTTTTAAACATATTTTCTATCTCTTTTTTTTTAACTTTTAATTTTATTTATTAGTTTCTTTTCTTTTTCTTAAGATTCTTTTTATTCTTTCTTAGTTTATTTTCTTATTCTTAATACTTATTTTTCTCATTTTTTTCTTATTTAACTTCTTCACTAATTATTTTAATAAATTTTTTTATCTTATTCACTTCTGATTAATATTTTATCCATTATTTTATTCCTTATTCTTTTTTAATTTATTTTCTCATTCTTTTCAGCTTAATTTTTATTATTTTATCAGATTATTTTCTTATTTTTTAATTTTTTTTATTGGTTTCGTTTCCTATTGTTATTAATCTCTTTTCTTATTCTTTCCTAGTCATTTTTCTTATTTTATCACTATTTTTTCTAATTTTTTTATTTATTTTTATTATATACTAATTTCTTTTCTTATTCATTATAAGTTTCTTTTCTTCTTCATTCTCAGTTCATTTTCTTATTCTTTATTTATAACCTTTCTTTCTCTTTTATTATTTAATATAAAGTTTTATTATTTTTCCTTATTATTTATGTTTCTTTTCTTATTATTTGTCAGATTAATTATTAATTCTTTATCTTTTATTTCCCAATTTGTTTATTAATTTTTATTTAATATCTATTAAGTTCTTATTCTGTCCTAGTTAGTTAAAGATTAATTTCTTATTCTTTCCTAGTTACTTTTCTTACTGTTTTGCGATTTTTAATAATTCTCTATAGTTTTTTTTCCTTATTCTTACTGATTTTTTCTAGTTTCTTTTCTTATTCTTTATTTGAATTTTTCTTATTTTTTTCTTATTCTTTATTAATTCATTTTCTTAAATTTTATCATTCTATTTTATTATTCTTAATCTTTTTTCCAACTTACTATCTTCGTTTTCTTTTTTTTTTTTTTATTCTTTAATAATTCCTTGTCTCTTTCTTTTACTTAGTTTCCTATCTTTAAATTTATTTCTTTATTCATTTTTCTCATATTTCTTTTTATGAATTCCATTCCTCATTTTTTCTTATTTTATAATTAAATTTTTTTTCTTATTAATTATTATTTTCCACATTATTATTATTATTATTATTATTATTATTATTATTATTATTATTATTATTATTATTATTATTATTATTATTATTATTATTATTATTATTATTATTATTATTATTATTATTATTATTATTATTATTATTATTATTATTATTATTATTATTATTATCATTATTATTATCATTATTATTATTATTATTATCATATTATTATATTATTATTATTATTATTATTATTTCCATATTATTATTATTATTATTATTATTATTATTATTATTATTATTTTATTATTATTATTTTTATTATCTTATTAATATTATTATTATTACTCTTATTATTATTATTATTATTATTATTATTATTATTATTATTATTATTATTATTATTATTATTATTATTATTACTAGTATTATTAATTCTTATTATTATCAATAATAATAAAAGTTTCTTATGATGTATAAATTTCATTGTCTAAAAGTACGAAATCGTCCCCCCAGAAGCCCATTCCAGTTTTTAATAATAAATGAATTTGTAAATAATATTTATACGTATTCAATTTTTACATGAAAAATTAATAAAGATTAACGATTTCTTTTTCATTTCATTTTTAATTAATTTTTAATTTTTTCTTTTATTGATTTATTAGTTATTTATTTATATTACTATTTTTCTAATTATTCAATTCACATTATAGTTCATTTTTTTATTATTTCTTTTTTATATTTCCTTTTATTCTTTTAATATTATTTTAATATTTTTATTTAATTTCTTTTTAAAATTCTTTTATTCATATTAGATTATTACTTTTTCCTTTAATTTGTTTTGTAATTAATTTAAATATCTTATTTAATTCTCTTTCATATTCATTGTAATCTTTTCTTGTTCAAATCATTTTATTGTTATTTATTTTTGAAGATTAATTTATTAATATTTTTTATTTTTTTATTACTTAAGTAAATCTTTGATTTTTAATCTTATTAACTTATTTTTTCTTATTTTTATAACTTTCCAGTATAATTTATTTTTATCTTATTATAATTTTTTCATTCATTTTCTTATTATTTACTTGTTATTTTTTAAGTTCTTTATTCATCCATTTTTTCTTATTTAATAAGTCTGAATCTTACTTTTTTTTATCTTTTCAATTTTTTATGTTATTTTATTTATTAATTATTCAAATAAATCTCTTATTTTTAAATTTTAATCTCATTTTTTATTATTTTTTATTATTCTTTTTCAAAAAATATTTTTCATTATTTTTATTCTTAATACTTTACATAATTTCATTTTTATTCCCTATTATTTTTATTCATATTTTTTTATATATTATTTTATACCTTTCTAGAAATTTTATTTTCAATTATTATTCAACAAAAGTTTTTTTTTAATATATAAC